>VXBC01011972.1:126063-137213 GCA_013399945.1 Ploceus nigricollis
TGAACTTTTATATGTCTCCTTTAAGCAGGAAGATTCTTGTGAACTATATTACAGAGATTAATGAGGTAACCCTTACAAAAGAGGAAGGCAAAACGCACAATATTTGTGGAATTCTTATGTAAACAATTAACAGTAAGGTGCTGTTTTTGAAAAGTGTCATCTTTGCATAGTACATGAAAAGAAGAGTGTAGTAAAAGAAATGTCTTGTGTAAGCTTTTTTTCTGACATGGATTTGAAGGTAGAAATAGATGAAACATTTTGATTACATCACTAGCAGAGAATAGGAAGAATAGGGTACTGTTGAAACTAACAGTTTTTCTGGAAAAAAATGCTGAAGTCCTGCAGGCTGTTAAAAGGTCTGGGCTTTTATTAGAAAGTATGCCTTTGTTGTGGGTCACATGGCCTGTGAAGGAATCACACCTATTTTGCCAAGTGGGACAAGAATTTTCTTCACAGTGATGTTGGATTGTGATTGGCCTGCAGAGCAGTGACCTCTTTCTTGAACAGCTAGCTTTCTGCTGCTGTGTCACACCAGGCATTGTGCTATGCCAAGGGTTTCCTGGTGAAATATGCTAGTAGGCAATTCAGCTCCTGAATTGCTACTTGAACTTTGTTGTGTGATGGATGACAGGCTTTGCTTGCAATGCAGCTCATCCAAGTTCCTGGATGAAAGATGCTTGTTTGTATTAAAGTGATTTTATTTCCTGAGGTATTTCAAAACCTAGAAATCCTACACAGTTCTTAAGGGATGGATTTCCCGAAATAGCTGTTGAGCTTCCACCTTCTCAGCCAATTCAAGACGCTTACTACTTTCACTTAATACCCTATCATCTATAGAAACAATAATCATGTCACAGTACACCGAGTGTATGTGACACCAAGAATATGGAGTTATTTTGCTGCTCTGTCATTGAATATGGTATCACAGTATCAATATAAGGCACTCTTGTCTCCAGCTGTTCGAACAAGACTTTGTTGGAGAAAGTTAAGAATGTGCTGTTGACAGGACTGCACAGCAGTTGTGTACTTTTGTCATGGTTTAGTATTCTCCAATTTAGTGTTCCCACTGAAATCACTCCAAACCCCATGTGCCACTTGCTTGCTTCTCTGTCCCCCTCCCATTCCTCTGCAGCAGGCTGGAGCAGAGAATTGGAGACACAAAAGATAAAGGTCACGGATTGGGGTAAGAACGATTTACTAGAAACAGCGGAACTAGAACAGTTTACTAGAACAATAACAGCAATAACGGTAATAACAAAAATGTACAAGAGAGGTGAGCAATTCACATTTGAATGCTCACCACTATACTATGCAGAGTCCGACAGTACCTGTTAGGCTGCCACACTACTCTGACCTGGAAGGGACCCCTTCCCCTGTTCCTGGAAAATGACGTGAGCTGGTACACAATAACCTCCTTGTCTTAGCCTTGTCCCGCTCCTGGCTACTGCAAAAATGAACCATATCCTGGCTGGAACCAGGACAACTTTCTAAAGAGCACTTTCAGCCCAAAGTTTTGTTCAAGTTCTTATTGTGTATTACAGCTTTATTTCCAGTTTGTCCTACTGAGTACTTGTTCAAGATGCCATTTGTAGTAGTGTACAAGATAAGGTGATTGCTTATTTAGCATGTTCTGATACGAGCTGAGTTCAGAAGCTGGGATGGTGCAGTTAGTTCTACTGGTGCCAAATGAAGTGACTCTCTGCAATGCTGGGTTATCCAAGAGTATTTCTGCTGGAAACCAAATGCTGGGAATTACTTTTTTCTGCAGTTAAAACTGCAGATGCACTGTTGCCTGTCTGTTCACTGAAAAGCCAGTCAGGCTGGGGCTGTGTTGGCACATCTTATTCAACCAAGGAAAGGAATAAAAGTGACAGATAAAACACAATGACATGAAATATGGCTCTGCGTGAAACCTGGTTTCATGTGATGATAATCTTTTACAGTAAAATTACCTATTCAAAATGTTTAATCTTTTTTAAGTTACGGATTGAAAAATCTGTCTAAACAAATAGGTTATTAAAATGAAATAAGCATTATGAAAGCATCAAAATTAGCATTATGGAAGTATCAAAAGGGAACCAATGTGGGTGGGGTTTCTGTGGGACAATAGCCTTTCTTTAGCTTTCTGATCGCTTTTCCAGTCCATAGTTTCAAATAAGTTCACAGAGAAGTGGTATGGATAAACCTTTAAAAAGGATGAGGAATCAATGATGGTTTCACGGAAATATGTGCTAGTGCACACATCTACATTGGGATTCAGTCTTACTCCTTGTTACCTTTCACTGTACCTATTCCCATTGAATGTGTCATGGTAGGACCCCACCCCTGAAGAACTGGAGCTTGGAATATGTATAGTGATACAGTGGAATTAATTTTACTATAAAGAAGCCCAGTTGTCTTTTCCATTGCACTTTTTCAAAAGTGATCCATTTTGTATTGTTCTACTTAGAGCTTCTAATTGGCAGCATTTGTACAACACCAGTCCACGGAAACAAATATATGAATTAATGCAGCCGATAGTTTCCATTAATGCTGTTTATGTGTTGCTTGTGTGTCATTGCAGGATGGACGCTTGACATTTTTGCCAGGAAATCAGACTGTGGATTTACCTTCCATAAATTTTATGAAAAGACATGGCACTGTCTTTCTCAATGCCTACACCAATTCTCCAATTTGTTGTCCTTCCCGCGCAGGTAGAACCAAGCAAAACATCAGATAAATGCTTGCACATGCCAATTTAAATATGTGGTAATGATGGGAAATTTGAAATTATTTAATGGGAAGGGATTTGTTTTGTATTTCAATAAGATCCTTTTTTTTTTAGTTTGTGTTTGAATTCTTATGGTATTCTTTTCTTTCATGTGTTTATCTCTTCTGTTTCTTATGTTTCCTCCTTTTTTTTTTTGTTCTCCTTTTTTCAGTTAAGTGTAAGGTCCCAAATCTTTTTACAAACCCCACTGAAGCTTCAGATTTTTAAAAAATCTTCAAGATTTATAGGGAAATCATCAATTTGTTCTGCTGCAGTGCTGAAACTACATTTAGAACTACTCTCTCTTCCCAATACAAAGTTAATAAATATCTTTCCTGTATTCAGCAAAGAGTAATAAATAATAATACCTGAATAAAGTGGTAGCAGTTGCCGCTGTCTTCTAGATACATGATGCATCTTTCATTAGCTTTAATTGAATACTTCCATGTTTTTCTTTACTTAATGTGATTGTTGTTCTGTGTTCAGTTTCACACTTGCAGAATTTGCTAGGAAGATAGAAGGAAACTATATTCCTAAATCAAAGGTTACATCTTAAAACATTTCTACCTTTTTCAGTTGTTGCAAAGACCCTTCTTAATCTGTAGCTATTAAAAAAACTCCTTTCCTCTCAAAGCATACACTGAAAGAAGCAGCAGACAAAGGCAGCCAAATATAGTGTTACATTTTTAATATTATCTTTATTGATTACCTAATCCCCATTTCTTTTTCTTATGGTCACATTTTAAGTGGGTGACTTTGCATAAACAAGCAGTCGGCCTTCCTTTCCTTTTCTTGATGCTTGAGTTTTTCAGCCAATTTTTTTTGCTAAGAACAATGACTTTATGTTATTTAATTTTAAGAAGTTTGTGAAGATGGCAGGTTAGTAGTCTTGTGAGAAAGAAAGTGCATAATGAATTAAACGATTCATCAGTTATGTGTAGTGTTATAGGTAGCTGTGACTACTGAGCTCATATGTGGGACTCTGAACCAGCAGGACATCTTTTGCTTAGCCAGGAGCTTGGATACCTGGAACTGAGGGTGCATCTATTGTGGAGGTGTCAGGGATGATACAAGAAGAGATAGTGGGAAAGAGGGCTTTGGGGTGGGGAAAGGACCAGTATTGCCATGTGGGGTTGATGCACTTTGCTTACAGGATATTTCTATTGCTTGTGAAATGACTTAGTTCCGTTTTGGGACTACCTTTAACTCTTAATTAGCATAGGAAAGAGTGAATGATTCTTGATAAGCTGCAAAGAAATAGGAACACACTTAAAAAAATCTTCTGTTATAGTTCCTTTGCAGCTCTTGCCTTGGTTTCCTTTCTTCTTGGTATCTTCTTTAATATTCTCACTTTGTTTCTTTTGTTTCTGCAACTGGTAGTGAAGTAGATTACCTAAAAAGAATAAAATTGAGGGCATATTGTATTTATGAAAATACTATATTGTAATTCTATCCACAAATATACTTAACTTTAAACTCACATTAAATATAACTGTAGTAAGGGTAACTAATACTCTGAAACACATGTAAATACAGGATTGTTTAATCAGGATCTGTACTACCATGCCATTTTCTTTCAGAAATCAAGAAGAATATTTTCTGATCTAATTAAAACTTGATTTAATGATTGCATAGCACCTGGAAAGCTAGGACCTGCAATTCTGGGGATTATTTGAGTAAATTTTGATACTTGTATTGGTTATGAAATAAGATTTGGAAGAGTGATACTTTGTATTCCTTGTTCTATTTTATCACAGTTTGGACTTTTTACCTCTGTAATAATGAGAAGATTAATCCCTTCTCAACCTTATAGGTGGGGAATACTAATCACTCATCATTTTTTTTCCCCAGCTATGTGGAGTGGTCTTTTCACTCATATAACAGAATCTTGGAATAACTTCAAAGGTCTAGATCCAGGTTATATAACATGGATGGATCTCATGGAGAAGCATGGCTACCATACACAGAAGTTTGGGAAATTGGACTTTACTTCTGGACATCATTCAGTAAGGTAATCAGGTAGATTTTCCTGCTATGAAATGGGCAGCAGTGAACAAATCATGTAGTGAGCTGTCACGTGGTTTTGGTCTCCAGTTGAAATGATAGTAGCTTTATCTTAAAAGAAATTGTGTTAGGTACCTAGCAGAGATATGTCCTGCAACTTTATGGAGAAGCTAGCATATCTCTTGCAGCTGTACTTTAGCTTTTACGTGTAGTTGAAAGGGAATACAGAAACTGGTTTTGCCCAACATGAATGGTTATTTTTTACCACTGGTATTATTGCTCCTTAAGTGAAATTCATAAACTGTTTTTGCCTTGCCTTAAGACTTCCTGACTTCCTGGTAATACTAACAGTGTAGGAAAACCATAACAAAACCCCATACATATAATAATTAAATATTAAGCCTACTGTCACAAAATGTCAGAGGTTTTGAGGGGTTTTTTTGAAGGCCGTAAGTGTTCAAAGACATGTGCTGTTGTGGCGGGTTGACCCTGGATGGACACATCAGGGCCAGTACGGTAGAACAAACTGTTCTATGACTCCACCTCCTCCAGTGAGCAGGAAGGAGAAAAAAAAATGACTCAGTGGTGAAGATGAGGACTGAGAGAGATCACTCAGGTACACAGCAAAACAGACTTAACTTAGGAAAATTAATTTAATTTATTGCCACTTAGAAGCCAGAGTAAGGCAATGAGAAGTAAACCCAAATCTTAAAACACTTTTCCACTACCCTTCTACCCAGGCTTAACTTCCAAATTCTCTACCACATCTACTCACAGGGGTTTGGGAATGGGGACTGTGGTCAGTTCNATATCCATTTGCTTTGGTGTGGGGTACTCCATAGCCTGCAAGTGGATATCTGTTCCTGGGCTGCAGAGGGGCAGCCTTCCTCATCATCTTCTCCATGGGCTGTAGGGGAATCTTCATTCTGTGTTGTTTTTATGAACATGCTCTGTCTCACTGATTAATAATGATGTCCGTTGTTGAAATAATAATAATAAAGAGAAGCTTTTTCTTTAATATTAAACAGGTTAGAGTTACTTAATGCTTCCTTTTTAGTTAAGAGGGGATTTTGTTCTTTAAACTTGATCCTAATCTCAGTCTGACTGGATAATCAGACTGGCCCATGGCCTACATAGTATTTTTTTTCTGTATAAATCAGTATTATGACATTAGGTGCAATTAGACACACCCACACACACACTCCTTTATCATAATTTCATTTTAATGTTTATGAAACATGCTTTCTCTGTAAACCAGATACCTTAATTTGTTCTAAGTAATTTATTTAAGCCTGTTTAGGTTGAAAGTGTGAGCCTAAACAAGAAGTTAAAACAATAGAAAGAATTGTTACAGATAATTCTGAATAGCTTTTCTGGAAGTTAAAGTGCACTGGTAAAATCCCTTTGGGGATAGAACTGGTTAGATGCTCTTTAAAAAATAATAATGTTGTGTTTTGATAAAAGCATGTGATCAAACTTTGAGCAGTTTTATACTTTCCTGTGTAATTTGGTTGGTTATATTGAAATTGCCATGAACAAGATGAAGATTAGTCAAGGTCCTAGATGGTCTACCTCTTACCAATGTCCACTCTCATTTAGCAAAGAAACCAGGACATTTGCAGCTCAGATTTTTTTTTTTAGTGTTTTAGAGATACAACAATTGCCATGACATTAGAAAATCTGTTGAAAAAATATTTTGTCATTAATATGTTTTTCCCTCCTTCTTGCTTTCTTTACACTCCTTTCTGTTATTTGTTTGATAGGATTTATACAAGAGAAATAATCCTTACAGATTTTTGTCTAAAGTGTGTTTAATTAATAGTACAAGCCGCATCCAGAATGTTGTTTCTTAAGGCAGTCTCACCAGTAAAGTTATTTCCCATTAGATTCTTTCACATAAAAATCTCAGGCCCAGTTTACAAATAAATAGTGTGTGAATCTGTGCCAAAATGTGGAGAAGAGTCCAGAAGATGGAGTGGTATTTCTAAGTATTATTTTGTACATGTGAAGAGACATAAATGGATAATAAATAAGAAAGAAGATTCAGAAGCAGACATAAAAAAGCTGAAGGTCTGAGTATAAAATAGATGCACAATCATTATTCCTCAATTGAATAACAATTCTCCTTTATGCAGGAATTGGAAGTAGATTGCAACTGAAAGTATAGGGGAAGTTCTTCAGGAATTCATAATGCTTTTTGCTTGGAGGAAAACTGAAGTAAACATTTTCTGTTGAGTATGTGACTTGTGTATGTACTTTCAGTAACCGTGTGGAAGCTTGGACTAGGGATGTTGACTTCCTGCTCCGACAAGAAGGAAGACCCATGGTGAAACTTACAGGCCATAGGAAGCAGTTTAGAGTAATGGAAACAGATTGGCAGAATACTGATAAAGCAGTAAATTGGATAAAGGAAGAAGCTGTTAACTTTACTCAACCATTTATTCTTTACTTGGGACTAAATTTACCACACCCATATCCATCACCCTATGCAGGAGAAAATTTTGGATCCTCTACATTTTTAACATCTCCCTATTGGCTTGAAAAGGTATGTAAATATAAAATTTAAATATTAATTTATTATTAACTGTACTTATTACAAACAGTATTTTATGCCTGGTTTTTCAAGATAGACCCAGTTTTGATATTTCACTACACAGTAAGAAAGTACTTGAATGAGATGTTAGATTTCTGATTAAAGGCTAAGAAAAGAGAAGTGAGAAATTTGACTCTGTTGTGGGAAAGGGTTTGTTAGCAGTAATCATTGAGTCAATAAGTAAGTATGGAGTTCAAGGGCTGGAAACACATTAAAAAAAATGAGATTGTTGCTATTCTTAGCTGTAAAATAATTTTGGTAATGGTCTGAATCTCATTGTTATAAACATTCTGTATTTTGCTTGTTAGAAATTATGCTATGTGTAATGATTTTGTCAGAGTTTTACAGTGAAAGACTGACTTTTTCGGCAGTATGGACCTAGAACATGAAGCAGCATAAGACACAACAGAAGTCTTCCTTTTCTGTTAACTTTTTCTGTGCTACTGTAGGTTTTCAAACGCAAGAAAGTGTCCTTATGTCTGTATGCGTAAAACCAAGAAATAGCACTCCATTCCAAAGAAGAAATACTTTTTTTCTGTCTTGTATAGTTTCCAGTTGCCATTATCTGCCATAAAATATAAACATACTACAATAGATTTAATTGCAGAAAGGCATTAATATTCTCTGCAGCTGCAGAATTAGAATTGGGTTGATTAGACTTCATACTTCAAAAAACCCCTCCATATGCAATTTATATAACTTGTGGCCTTTTCCATGACAGAACTGCTAAGCCTCTTTATCTAGGTGTACCAAAAATACAAATATTTAGAAAAAAATTATTTACAAATGAAAGTTGAGAGATGTGAATTTTTTTCATAGTAGTGAGGGTTGTGGGTTCTTCTGGGAATAGTGAGAAGTTTGTGAGGAGAGGAAGAACTTGGGAAAAAAAACCCTTTCAGTTACAAAAAGCAAGATCTAGCTTAGTTATTAAGGAAAACTTGCTGGGTGCTGATTGCTAGGTTAGATGTATCTTGGGAAGCATAGGTACTTTTTTTTGAGTCATAGACAGTTTTTGAGTCACAGTCACAACATCTTTGACAAATTTCTGTCATCTTTTATCCAGTCAGAGTACCTTAACTGCACAGTTTGCTGGGCTCCTTCTCTCCACTGTGTATACATACTGCATTGTGTGGGCCACATATTACCATTTACTGACCATTGGCTGGTTCTTCTGCAATGTAGCTCTTTTTTGGTCATGGAAGAAACAGTCTTTTAAAATCACAGAGGTAATCTCATGAAGAAGTTTGATCACATAGATGAAGAACTGAATTAAATGTCCTGTTTATTTGGGCTGTAATACAGAACGGAGTATCAACACGGTATGTTTGTGAAACGCTGTGTTGTTAAGCACATGGTCCCCTGTATTTTGCACAAGTTGTCAATTTTTCAGGGCATGTGACTTCTTTCCTAGTTATGAATGATGTGTCTTGATTTAAGACGATGCAAAGAGGTAGACATTCTAAAATGAGTTCCTCCCCTTAGTTTCAGCCAATCCCTTTCCACCAATAAGGAACCAATACCAATAGTTATAAGTGAAAAAATAAGTTTAGCAAGAAGTGAAACAGCAACATGCAAAAACTAGCAGTGAATAATCACTAGATACAAACTTGCTGAATCAAAGGAGCTCCACAGGAACAAAGAGACCTCAAACTGTTGGGGTGCTGCCTCCTGCTAATATGACAGCCTCCCACTGCTGACTGCCTGCAGGGGGCAAAGGGAAAGTGGTGTCAGGCTCTCTCCAAGGTGGCACCTGCGACGGGTGACCATGCACTCCAAGAAACAAAGGGAACAGATGGTAGCAAACCCTCCTGGGAAGGTTGGAGCTTACGAAGGTCTAGTGGCAGATGGGAAGTGCTGGCTTATGTGGGGTCAGCACCACTGTTAGCTGCTTCCTCTTGCACTGGCTGGATTCTGCCAGTTTTGGTGCTGGTGCCTTCTGATCTGCTGGTGTGCTGGAGAAGGGAGCAGGGGAAACTGATCTCTGGACACTGATGTGGGGTGGCCTAACCCTCTGATCAAGCTTCACTGCCTGTAGAGTTTGCAAAGATCACTGGGAATACCGTTTCTGTTGGCTAAATGCAGTTTTTCCAAGTTGCTACAGTTGGAAGCCCAGAAACTCGCCCATATCAACCCCCTCTGAAGCAGAGTCTCCTCCTTTGGCAGAAGAGGATGTCAGCTTGGGTTTCTTGACCTTTTAAAGGGACTGGCATCTCCTGGCTGCCCTGCAATTCTGGTTCCAGCCATGCTTGGGGTCTTAAAGACACAGTAACAATCTTATAGCACAGATAGATATGGAATACAGTAACATTTTGGGTTACCCCGGACATTACCATAGACAGACAAAGGGATTGTGGCTTTGTGAATACTTAAAACTAGGCTGAAGTCCTGTAGAAAAGAATCATGGGTGGAGAGGGACACTTTTTGCTCTCTTAAGCCCCTCATAAATACCATTTGCAAAGTCCAAAATGTAACTCCAAAATGTAGTCAAAAACCTTGAGCAATAAGAAAATGACTGAAGTGTTATTATTGTATCTTCGTGATTTTTTCTAGCAGTGTGTTTTCTATAGATCATAAGGAAACTTAGATTTTGTTGTGTCTGTATGACTGTTACAAAGCCAGCTTTTACTTCTGTGGGCATGTGAACTCTTGCAGATTTATCAACTTGTTTAGCTGTCATGCTTTTCCTCCAAGTAACAAGTGAAAGTACAGGAGGAAATTGCCTCAAGTTCCCTTTTATTTAGGGGAATATTTACAAGTATGACAGCCAAGACTAAATGTGTATTTTTTTAAATTAAATGTGTCAAATTTCAAGACTCTAAAGCTAGTACTGAAGCAGACAATATCTGTGACTATGCATAGTTTGAATATACAAATAGATTGGCTTTTTGGTTTCATACTGATCTTACATTTCTTTATAACTAAATGGATTGATATATGTAGAAACATATAGAAAGTATTAGAAAACTGGATTAATGTAGTCAGTTCTTTTTATCAAGATGCCAAGACTTGTCATCACTGTCCTGGAGGCTTTCCCAGACTACATGGTTTTTCATGTTGTTCTCTAGTCCAGCATAACACCCAATCTTTTAGATCCATGGGTTTATAGTTATTCTACAGTTACAAAGACTCTATGCCAGTATTTTGTACCTACTCTAGAAGAGTGTTCTGTGATATCTCTCTTAAAAATATACAGCAGTTGGTGAAGCACATATTTGTGGCTTCTAGCCTTAGTTTCTAGTTGATTTTCATAGGTTTTATAAAAAAAATTTACCTGTGGAAAC
This sequence comes from Ploceus nigricollis, assembly GCA_013399945.1. Lineage (NCBI taxonomy): Eukaryota > Metazoa > Chordata > Aves > Passeriformes > Ploceidae > Ploceus > Ploceus nigricollis. Next base: position 136,691 of record VXBC01011972.1, read on the forward strand.
TGTGGGGAAGTATGGAGGAGGTAGCTGCACGGTGTAACAAATAAGCAGCTAGTGTTTCCTGGGCCACAAATTGAGAACTGTGAATTTATGCTATAATTTTTTAAATTAAATCTGTGTTTAAGAAACTCATTTAATTCAGTTGCTAAAGTAATTTCTTCTTATTTTTTAGGTAAATTATGAAGCTATTAAAATACCCAAGTGGTCTTCTCTTTCAGAGATGCATCCAGTAGACTATTACTCATCGTACACCAAGAACTGCACAGGAGAGTTTACAAAGGAAGAAGTGAGAAATATTAGAGCATTTTATTATGCTATGTGTGCAGAGACAGATGCCATGCTGGGTAGGTAATGTCTTATTACAAAGTGGGATTTCTAGTTCTGATTTTTTTAGAAGAAAATGCTGATAGGGCTTATCTTTGGGAGAAAAAGATAGAAAACAAAACACCACAATTCACATCAGGGAGTAAGTTGTGGAAGTTGCTTATTCAGTCTATATGATAAATGACAGGATAGCCTTTTAGGT
>VXBC01011972.1:137279-192429 GCA_013399945.1 Ploceus nigricollis
CACAGCCAGCAGTCAGAAGCTCTGTAGAAAACCAGTGACTGCAGCAAATTATGGCATGACCCATTGCACTGGTTTAAAACCCAATGGGAAAATTACCCCATGCAAGCTGCCCCTCCTCCCCCATCCCCTTTTGACAGCACAGGAAATACAAGGAGAGACCAGAAGTGGGAACATCAATTTTACCAAAAAACTCACAATAAACACAGCAATATAGATGAAAGAGGACACAAAGGGAGAGTGCTCCACCCAAAGGAAGGGTGTTCACCAACAAAAAAGTAAAAACACCCCCCAAAGAGAGTACCTAGTGTGGTTTTCCCAGACAAAGGCAAGATGGCACCTGTCATCTACATCCCCTCCACACTGGACCATGCAGCTCAAGAAAACAAAAGCAATGAGGCAAAAAAGTTTCTGCAGTTTATTGTCCTTCCTCCATCCTGGAAACAATGGGAAACAGGGACAAAACAAAGCCCGGAGAGCTAATTAATCCAAATAAAGGGTCCGGCTGCTGAAAGGGCTGGCCCTGACAGTGGCAGCAGTGGCAGAAGCAGTAGCAGCAGTGGTGGTGGCAGCAGCTTGTCTCATCTTCCCACTGCTCCAGGAACAGTTATAGCTTGTCAGGGTTTCAAAAACAGTTACAGCCTCCCTTGACTTCAGCAACAGTTAAGGGAACAGTTCACACCTTTCCACCACGGAGGTAAGACTGAATCAACTTCAACACACCTTAGCATCTCCTGCTGAAAACCATGCTTCCCCCATGACATAGGTGGTATGTTATTAAATAGTGGCAGAAACTCCACCCTTCTTTTCCTCTGTACCCAGGACACCCATGTACAAGAGGAACTAAATCTCTTTGATTAAGTGCCAACTGAAATAATGGAAACAATTTTGTGTAGGGGACAGACTGTAAAAGCTGAGCTGGAAGAAAAGATAAATTTTCGGGCAAAAGTAGTTTTCCTTAGAGGCTGATTTCAAACGTGTAGACTGGATAACAGCTGTTACACATTGACTGAAGAATAAGGTTATATTTGGAGTGTCTCTTAGAAGTATGTTATTGAAAGTTATGAAGAAATAATTAATTGTGCATTCAGAATTCTTCAGAGTTTGCAGGAAGGTCTACAGATAAAAAATTTACAATGCAAGTTGGTCTTAATTTACAGCATTTTATTTTTCAATTTGAAAAGTGACCATGAATGAACAAGAATTTGTTTGCGTACTAGTATGAAATTCATGATCAAATAAGCTAATCTTTCAGGCGTATGGCCTAAACTAGGACAGCATAATAAATTGGTAAAGTGAATTAAAACACACAGAATTGCTCCTCCTCATTTTATGAATTAAAAGAGATCAGTGGAAGCCTTACAGGTTTAGGAAATAAGGGATTACAAAGTAACTGCACTGCAGTTGTAAGGTTGTAACATCTTTTAACTAGTATGTTTAGGCATGCATCATCCTAAAGTTTTAATATTTAAGATGCCTAAGTGCTTTGCTTAACTACCAGCTTTATTGATCTTGGCCCTGTCTTTGTTGCACAAATGTACATGCAAAAATAGAGGAGTATATGTTGTGTTTTCATTGCACAAATGTATGTGAAACAAAAGAGGAGCTTCCTCCACTGAACCAGGTGGATTCCTTGAAATTTGCATGCTGCTTTTCAGGTACAGACCTTGGAAGAAGTATTTTGAATGTATCATTTTCAGTATCTTTTTGTTTTTGCAGGTGAGATTATTTCCACTCTGCAAGATACTGGGCTTCTTGGAAAAACAATTGTTATATTCACTGCAGATCATGGAGAACTTGCTATGGAGCACCGTCAGTTCTATAAAATGAGCATGTATGAGGGAAGTTCCCATGTTCCTCTTTTAGTTATGGGGCCAGGTTTAAGAGAACAGCACCAAATAGCAAATGTAGTATCTCTTGTGGATATCTATCCTACTATGCTTGGTGAGTTAAGTAATTTCAGATGACAATTTTTTCCCTGTTACTGTTACTATTCTGCATTTGTATCATAATAGTCAGAATGATGTCTCGACTTTGAGGCAATATAGTAACACAACAGAAGATAATTTATCTGTGGACCATATATATGGACATGGACTTAACAGAAAAAGTAAAAAATTGATGAAAAAAATAAAATAAAGAAACTGGTTGTCTTCCTTATTACTGTAACTCTTATCCACATAATTACACTGACTGATTATATATAGGATTATTTGTTAGTAAAAAAAGGGAATAAAACCCATTTTAGATATGAATAATCCTTGCTAGCCTTCATACCCAACAGTTTACTACAGAAATTGCAGTGTAAGTGCATCCAGAGATGAAATTAAACCTGAAAGGAGGAGGACAGGTTCATTAACTTAGCAAAGTAATGTCTTTTATGAAGGGTCATGTGGAAGAAATGTGATGAAACTGTATATAGGAAATATACAAATGATCTGGGCACATGAAAAATGTGATAAGGGATATCCATTCTTACCTTATGAGATATGAAAATACTCAGTATTGGACAGAGAATCAAATGAAAAGAACTAAACTTAAATTACTTAGATGGAAATCACTTTTAAGAGGGAAATTTTGGACAGTTATCTGTGATAAATCATGCAAGAGACAATTCTGATTGGAATTAAACATCAGGTAAAGTTATCTTTTGAGGCTTTATCTGTGATCTTTTAGGCTTCCAATCAGAAAAAATGTTCTTTTCAAACCAGTCTGGAAGGTTTGCTTTCTAAGAGGCATCACATGTACACTGCAATTGCCTGGAGAACATGAGTGAATAAAACTGTACTTCTAGCAGTAAATATCAGTGGAAAACCCACTTCTATATTGTTTTAAGTTGATTTTCTAAAAAGTAAACAGAAGTTATTTATCTGTTTGTGTCTTCTCAAAACGTTTGAACCAGTTATCTAGTGAAAAATAGGCTTTCTCTTCCAAATTTTGACATCAAATTGTTATATATATATATATCTGTACTACATATGGATCTTATTATACAAATTATGGTAGCCTATGTAAAGAGTTAAAAATCTCTTATTTTATTTCTTTGTCTCTTTTTCCCAAGTGACATAATTGGTCAGATGGTTCAACATCCTTCTGTCTTTTCTTCCTGGGGGATTTTTTGTTTGTGCTTTTTTTCCCCAGAACTCTGTGTGCATAATTCATTCCTTCTGTTTTGGGAGTTCCCTTTTTCTGTACTCTGAATGTCAAAAAGGCATGTATGATGAAAATGAAAACTTGAAGAGCCATCTCTATCATGTATTACATTCTCAGTCTGCCTGCTGCTGCTGACTAGTGAGGAAATAGATTTCAAGTCTATTTTTGTGACGAATTTAATTGCTTTGCTTTGTATTGTTGCAAGGAAATAATCTCTCTTAAGATGCCATCCAAATGCTTCGGTCAAGACTGCCTCCTGCACTGGCTTTGAGAATAAGTGCAAATGTTTTGATTCCAGCAGAATCTGTGTGATACGAATGTACAGTCAGAAGTGCAACAGCTCTTGCCCTTTTTTACAGGATGTAGCATAATCTCCAGGCAGCACTAGCTTTGTTGGTCTGTACGGAAGTACCTTTGGCTCTTTATTGGAAAAGCAGGAGCTGCTGAAGGTGGCTGGAACATTCTTTGCACATAGTGAATCCAGCTACTGCAAGTAATAGCGTTACTGGTTTAGGATGACAGAAGAGCCCATATCCCTTTTTCATTTGTTGGAATATAGTATGTATTTGTTCAAATTTTTTTGCCCATGCATGCCCAGGAGCTGCTTGCTGGGTTTATATGGATCTTCCTAGTACTTTGTCAGATGCTGGCTGGGCAGAGGACAAAAAAGGAAGACATGTGCTGACGAAGGAGTCACCTATGAGCAATTCATATGCACAGAGTATACCACTTAACACAGAACAGATTAAATACTACCACGGTGCACTGTGAAATGGCAAGTTTTGAATTTTGAATTACAATAAACAATGTTTAGTGGGGTGATTAAAAATAGCAGTACTGTCATACATGGTTTTTAGGACATGCTTGGGATTCTCAACTATGTTTTTCAGAATGTTTCTGAAAAACCTTTGCAGTCTTGTAGCCTGATCTTTGGGAGCTAGAGAAACTTGTTGTGTAAGTTGATGCTGAGGAGCTTATGGATATTACAGCATCTTCTAGTGGCCGTCTGGTAGGCTATGGAGTCATCCAGTGTTTTCCATACATGCACTGTTTTGATACCACCTCAAATACCATCTTTATTGCCAGTCCTGCTAGAGAAGCAAGTGGCCCTGCTCCTCCAGTGTCCCCACCAGTTATAGGTGATAATAATGGCCACCTTTTATGAGGCATTTCATTATTCACTAATGAAGAATGCTACAGATGAGCTTAGCACCATTATTATTCAAGAAATAAACGGTTACAACATGTTGGATGCGGAGCTTTTAGGGTCCTTTCATGCTCTATTGTTCTTTTTCTTCTGCCTGATATAGTCAGAGCAAAAGAGAAATGTTTGCAACCATGATTAAGGAATAAAACAGCACCATCCATCAAAGGAGACTATTGTGATCCCTGTTCACAAACCTCGGTTAAAGGTTAAGTTATACATAGGTGATATATTTGATCAAGATGCTGGGCAGCTTGCCTTGGGAAGTTCCTTAAGGTACTTTTTATTGTGTATTTTGAGATAATAATAATTAGGAGAGCACATTTTATTATCAACATTCAGACATTGGTAGCATTGTGTTAGACTTTTTTAGTCATGAAAACTCTAGTAGCATTTTGGTTTTGTGTATCTTTCCGTAGATATAGCAAGGATTCCTGTCCCACAGAACCTCAGTGGATATTCTCTTATACCGCTGCTACGTGAAAAGGCTGAGAGCGAAGCATCACCCAGAGGACCTCGGCCCTCATGGGTGCTGAGTGAGTTCCATGGGTGCAATGTGAATTCCTCTGTGTATATGCTGAGAACTGGCAAGTGGAAATACATCACATACTCAGATGGCTTTTCAGTACTGCCCCAACTCTTTGGTATGATACTTTTATGTCTTGACTGACTTGTTAATTTACTTTAGTGCAAATTGAATCTTAACTGACTTTTTGTTTGTTACAGACCTTACTGCTGATCCAGATGAGCTTACAAATCTTGCCATAAAATTCCCAGTAACTGTACGTTCCTTGGACAAAATACTTCGCTCTATAGTAAACTATCCAAAGGTTTCTTCTTCTGTTCAGGAGTATAACAAACAACAGTTTATCAGTTGGAAACAAAGTTTGGGTAACAATTACTCAAGTGTTATTGCGAACCTTAGGTGGCATCAAGACTGGTTAAAGGACCAAAAAAAGTATGAGAATGCAATTGACAAGTGGCTTGGTAAGTAGATACAGACAATCTGGATTTCATATGAATGAGGAAATAAAAACATTATGCATTTGTAATTTTATGCTGTATTTCAAATGTTAGAATTATTTTCACATATACCCTATTGAAAGTAAAGATAACTGAACTGTTACTGCTTTGTGTCAGAAAGCCAAGAGCATTTTATATAACTAGCCAGCACAACAAAATTAGAGTTTTAGATGTTATTGTTCTGTAAGTGTAAGTAAGTGTATATAGAAAAGGTAGTGTGCAAATACTAATTGTGTGTATGTAATATTTAGCTGATTGCAAAAGTACAGAGTATTAAGCATTCAAACTCAATAGGAATTTCCATTTATAAGGAAAAGCAAGAATTATAAAATTTAGTAAGGTAAAGTACCAGTTACAGTGAAATTTCCTGTGTGTGTTATAAGTCTAGATTGAATAGACATTCATCAAAAAGTTGGTAACCAATACAGGTCTGAACATAGATGTGGTTTATGCAAGTACTTTACTATATCAGCATTCCTGTGTTACATGTGATTGATTCCCCACATTTTCAAGGTTTGCCTGCTAATCTCTTGCTTCTCTCTGATCATAATCATAAATTAAAAAAAAAAAAAAAGCCAATAAAAAAGCCCTTCTTGCCAAACCTATGAGTAGAGCAGTTCTCTGAAAAATGATAGGGTGATTTGCATAACATAAAATAAAAACTGCTTGAATGTGGTTAGATTCTGCAAGTAAATGTTTTAATGCACATCAGTGAATGGAAAACTGAAACCTAAAATGTACACAGAGGAGACACAATTGAAGCTTGCAGAAAGAAAAATACTGTTTCCCATTTTTCCAGTGACCTGACCAAAAAAATGTAGTTTTGGAAGGAGGTAAAATTTAGGTAACAACTCTTCCACTTACGAGAATATGTAATTACAGCAGCTAGGTTTCCTAATTCTTGGTCACCATCATTGCTGCTATAGTACCCGTTCAGAATGACATTATACTTCATACATAAAATGTTTTCTGGAATCTGTTATTAAATGCTCAGTAATAGCAGTAAGCCAGTAAAAATAAACATAAAAATGAGACATATTTTCTGATGGCTCCACACTCATTTCATGAGCGACTTCCCACGCAGAGTTAAAAAATCCTGAAACCCTGTAGCACGCGCCATTATAATTCTTATTAAAATGAGTTCAGGTATGGTTGAAATTACTTAAACAAAATAAATGGGCTGCATAATTAGAGGAAGTATTTATATCCATATGAAAATTTGTTCAAGAGAAAAAAGAATAAAGAGATTTCCTCACTTTCCAGAGGCCTGGACAGAATGCAGTACATTGTCCAAAATGGAGTAAAATAAAATTATGGTGAACTGAATGTGTTTTGTGTGTGTGCTTTTTAATGATAGAATGTTTAAAATGTGGGGAAAATTGTATTTTGTCAGTTCTGTGAATAGTGCTTTCTTTGAAGAGATGAGCTTTTAAGACTCACTAATGTTAGGTTTAGAAAAGTGCCATTTGTGATGCTCTCTGAAATGGAGGAGCAAATAGGGAAATAGCCTTTCAACCACATCTTGTGCCACAGACTGTCCAGAGAAGCCCAGTGCATGGGGACAGGCTTCTTGAAAATTCAGGAAACCCCAGGAATGGGCCAGCTCACAGTGCAGAGCTTGTTGTTGTTCAGGAGACCATGTAAAATCATTCTTCTGGGTCATATGGCTTGCAGTCTGTAATTGTAATATGGAATATGTATCCTCCAAAAACACAAAGTAGAAATAGGAAAAAGAAATTATTTAAACAGGGGGCTGCACTTGCTAGTGTGGTATTTAGGAACGTTTTAATATCTGTTAGTCTTGAGGAATAAGTAGAAAAATTTGTGTTTTCCAGGAGACTAGAACTTTATAAATGTTTATGACAATGGGAGTCAGAGCTGAGAAATGGTGATGATAGGTAACAAGGACTAGAAAAGATTAAAAAATAATCGGATGCCTTTATTTCAGGAAAAAGTGTAAGGAACTTAGGAGGGATAAAATAATTCAGAAAAACAGAATTTCCTTTGTGTGCTGTTGTGTTCTTTGTAATTTTTTACTGTCTTCCTTGGTTCTACCAGTTTTCCATGAAGTTTCTTTAGAAGCAAGACTAGAATTATTTCATTATGCTTTTATTTTCTTGGTCTCCTTGTAGACTCGTATCAGGGATTCCTAGTTGTAAACACTGTAAAGGGATACAGGTTCCTAAATTTGTATCTCCTTGAGTACTATTTTCAAACTTAAGACTTTCAAAAATATTGAATGTGATTTTCTTTTACAGGAGATGTTGATGCTCTTCTGGGCATCCATTATAGGTGTTGATATTTGACTGGATGGTTGGGGTGGATAGACACCGTTCCCCAACAAATCTAATTTAAAGCCCTCTTCAGGAGTCTGGCAAGTCTCTGACCAATGATACTTTTTTCCTGCTTTGTCTGATGTGCCCCATTGCCCCCAGGAAACCAGGGCATGGCAAAAAGGCTGAGTAACCAAAGTCCTGACTATGGCACCATGGTTTCAATCATTTGTTGCCCCTGCCAGGGTCATCTGGCCATTTCATAATAGTATAGTTTCATAACCTGTGAGCCCTTAAATAAAATGCACATTATCATTCTGGTTTCAGATTGCTTAGGCATAGCTGGGAATAAGCCTTTGAAATGTGAGGGAGTGTGTCAAAGCACATTCTCACAGTTGTGTTATGAGCCATTAGCAACAAGAATAAAGCATATTGTTAATTCAAAAAAGATTAGAAAACCAGGATAGCAGTATCATCTTTCAAACTGATTTTCACTCTTCTTTTCCTCTTCTTTTTTTTAGATTTTAAAGTGAAAAATAACATGTATCTTTCTGAAGTACCTTACTCTCAAATGTTGTTTTATAGCTTTTGCTAAACATAGGTACTTGTTTCAGCTTTTGTGAAGTCACGTTACCTTTAATTCCTCTCTCTTACTGAAGGTGCAATGACTAGAAGGTTAAAATTAAAATTGGAAGCAATAAACTTCCCCATAAAACATCTTTAATCTTACAGATGGAACTATCCTGAGGTCTTTAGGCTTATGTAATACTGAAAATTCCACTGAGGCATTGAGCCATGAAAAGCTGCTATTTTTACACAATTCCTTGTAAACAGTAAATCTATCTATCTATATATATATACCGTTATTGTTTTTAGAGCAGATCCTTACTGGAAACCTAGAGAAACTCTGAGATTTAATGAAATGTAGTGAATAACAGCATATATAAGATGGCTAAAGAATTTATTCTTCACAACAAACAGCTATACTTTTCTTTAGAATTATAAATTTTTATTTCTGTAATAGTAATAAAAATTACCAGAAAAGTGCAAATATCCCCTTTGCCATTGTCTGAGCATCCTGAGCCATTTACAATGTAAACACCACCTGCTCATGGTGCAGGATTGGTGTGTGTTTGTGCCATGCTTATAGACAATATTGCCCTTTGTTGTAAACGGAGAAATTAATCTGTAAAATGCAAGATTTTTTGACAAACACTGCAGTAAAGATTCATCAGAGGCTGATATATAAAATATTTTTGTTCTATTTCATACAAACTGTGAATAAGATATAGTTATGAGAAGTAGTTAGAATCCTAAGTCTTAAACTATCATGTCATAGATACACAAATTCACAGGAAAGTACACTGTAAAGGTTATGAAGTGGAACGTGTTTGCTTCAGGGAACACCAGGTGATTATGAAGAAAATCTAAGTAAATTCCTCCAAGTTGCTTATTCTGTTATGAATTGCTGAGTAACTATAATCACAAATTAGTGAGCTACTGGCGCCCTCTCCCAGTGGCATTCATCAAGTAGATGCACCCTTGCTTATCACATTTCTAGTAGTGATTGGCAGGGTTCTCCAAAAAGGTCTGAAGAAGAGTTTGTGTTAGTTACACAAATACATATTGGGAAAAGATTATTCTCCACACAAATGCACAGAAACTTGGTCTCTTAACCAGATTATATCCAGAGTGCTACTTAAAAGCCTAGAAAATATTTGTTTAGAAAAAAAGAATTTCTAGTCTAGAAATGATTATTCACAATAATTAATAGCAAAAAATTTGGAGGTGAGGATGCTATCAAGTAACTAAATGTATTAACTAAATAGCTATAATTTCATAGGAAAAACAGTGGAGTAGGACTAACTTACTGTTAGTAAACTAGTAAAAAGTCATCTAAATGAGTAACTTTCATCATCATATTCTAGCTCATCTTCCTCATCATCCTCCAAAAGTCCATATTTAAATTTGTGATAAATTGTGCCATCCTTGCCCATGTATACAATGTCATCTTCATCATCATCATCTTCATAATCTCTATCTCTGTATTCAATCACTTGATCCTCATGGTAACTGGGATTTTTGTGATAGTTGCTCACAGAGGAAGGAAAGGTATTGGAGTGATTTGTCAGCTTCTCGTACCGTCCTTTATTGACAGGCTGGGTTTTGGTTCGTGCCTTTCTCCAGGTGAATACAATGGCTCCGATGACAAGCAGAAGCAAAATGCAAGTGATAACAAAGAAAATAGTTTTGCTTTTTTGCCCGGGGGGTAGAGTTGTCTGTAATACGCAGTCATCTACAACAGCAATTAAAAATAAAAGAACAACAACAACAAAAAAAAAAGGGTGAAATGAGCTTGCATTTATTTGTGTGTGTGTGTGTCTTAAAAGTCTGGTACAGTATGTCTGGTGCAGTAATAGCAGTCAACAAAATACCTAGCTTTTCTGGTACCACAATGGTATTTTTGTTGTTCTTATGCAGCAAGGATGTCAATAAGGTTGTTGGGATATCTATTCTTCATTATTTGATTTGAAATAATGAGAAGGAAGGATAAAAGCTAGCAGCTAGCAGTGGCATACAAATGCAATGATTCAGATGTCTGTTCATTGAAGTAAGCTAATTCAGGAACCAGTCAGTTTATGAAATGCCAGGCCATTTAACATAGTAGCTGTGAGTGTGAGAAGATGCCATCTCCAGCACCAGACATGATGATTGTTATTTGAGTAAAACCTTCCCTATTTTTGATGAAGCAGTAGAAACACATTGTTTATCAATCATACATTTTCACTCTAGTCCAGTTTTCAGGCAACGTAATGTCAGCATAATCAACCATGTAAAACTTAGCACTACTCCTGCTCTTCAGCATGGTCTTACCTTGTGTCTCACTGCAGTCACAGCACTCTGGGGTTTCTGCTGGGTCAATGTTGCTGCAGCAGGGCAGGCAGCGGCTTTCCTCCAGGAAGAGCTGCATGCTGGCTGGACAGACTGTGCAGTTGAGAGGACCAGGTCCCTTGCACTCAGTGCATGAGCTGTCGCATCTCTCACACTTGGGTTTGTTCTCCTTCAAACACAGAACACAAGCAATACACCTCTAATTTTTTGTGATTTGCCTGACCTGGCAGTTCTGTCCTGTCATTCATCATCGTGGTTGTCATCTCTGGGCACCATGAGTATCAATGAGAAAATACAATACCAAATTCAGAATTTCCTATTTTCTGACTTCTCAGTGATCTGCTTGTAGGATGTGAAGTGTTGTAAGAGCTTAGGGATCTCACCTAGCTAGGCAGGATGTTAAAATTTACTCATGCTTTTAAGGTTTTTGGGCCAGAAAAGTAACTGACATGGAAGAAGCAATATGAAATATTTTGGGAAAAAGCTGACAGTATGAATTTTCTCTCTACCCAGGGAAGAAGCAGAAGTAAGGAATAAAGGTTGTTGGAAATTTTTTAGCAAAATAGATTTCTCTTAGATTGTGGCTTTTTTTTCCTATGGAAACAGCTTAGATTCAAATACCGTTCCTAAAGTCCAGGCTTCTGGGAGCCTCTGTTTACAGAGACTACCAGAGGTCACTGTGATCACATCTGCCTTGCAGAATGCTCTGAAGTCAGTGGTTACAGTGTTTGCAATGTTCGCAGTTCCTGGCCATGGTACATGTTCACTGTGAACATCTGGAAACTCCAATAAACTTTCACCAAACTTACAGTTAGGATTGCAAGGCTGTTTATTCTGTATGGAAGAACCTGTGCAAGATTGCAGGATCATAGCTGTTCATAATTTCTTAGAGTCAAAGCTTTTGCAAAGACCTGCACACCTGTGTGGTCCCCAGCCTCAAATAAGGCTATTTTCTCAGATTCAGTGCTATGAAGTAGGACTGTCAAGAAGATATTCCAGGACAGAGACTCCAGAATTTGTAGGATCCCAGGCATGCCTTGCTGCTATATTCTTGGATAAATATCTTTAGAAGGCAATTGGCGTGGAAATCTGGAAGGTGGAGTGCCCAAACTTATGGTAAAGACCCAAACCTAATCCTGCTCAATTAAATATACAGCTGTGTTAATTTCAGCCTGTCCTTCTACTTGAGCTTTCTGCCAGAAAGCTGTCAATCAAAAATGCAGAAGGATTTCTTACAGAAAAAGCATCAGAAATCCAAGAGGAAATCTCAGTTATACTGGAAGAAAAAACCACTGTATCATTAATAGAACTGATTTGTTAATGTAGTTTTGATATCTTTGTTGACTATAAGGTAATCCCAGAAAGAGAAACAAGGCTTCCCCAGCCAAAAGAGGACAAAAGTAAGCATGCTTAAAGATAGGCACCATTAAAAACTCAGAGAAGAGCCATGTGTTGTTTGTATTGTGTACAAAAAGCCTTCAAGTAGGTACCTTTTTTCCTGGTGTCTCCTGGACTTTGTATTCACCTACAAAACAGTCTGAGTTGCACATTCCATTTAATAAGCTGTAGCTCCATACACAAGATGTGCAGCTGAATGCTCCATTCCCTAGACAGGCAAACAAAATAATATTACAGCAGAAAATGTCAGCTAACTTCCTTTAAAAATTATGCTGACCACTGCTATGAAGCAAAAGGATGTTTGTCAGTGGCAATAATCATTAGTGAGGAGTTCCACATGAAGAGGTTGGTATTAGAAAAAGCTTGTGCCTAGTCCTGGGGCTTTATGTGCAAACAAAATTTATTTCTTATGTGTTTTGATATTCAGGATCAGTTGTACAGGGAACCTCTGATATATCCAGGAAAATATATTAGATCAGAGCACTGCAGTAAAATTGTGGAGAACCTTCTCCAAATTCTGTCCTTTACAAAATCCACACTTATTTGCCCTGTTAACTATTTTCAAACAACCATGAATTAAGAGATGTTTATGTTTGACTAGAAAAACAAATTATTTAGTTGCATAAGAAAAAAACATTATTCACTAGGTACAGCCAGAGCAGCATATGCACCTTGTGTGTCAGAGACTCTTTTTAAAGACAGATGCTGCATGCAGTCTTTCTGTGAAACACTGAGCAGATGGGTTTGTCTTAAATGTCAAGATACACCCATCCACTTTCCTGCACTGAGACATTTTCTGCCATTGTCTGAAAGGAAGAAAATGAAAATGCAAGGAACTGACATTAGCAGATGTTAAGCTGCTGAAGTTAGTAACCTTCTATAACACAGAGAACTTCCTGTATTACTGTGCAGTGCATGGTTTTCCTTACGGCTCTTGACAAAGAGACAGCATGCTCTTTCCTGAGATATCAGTAATGCAGATGCATTTCAGACTGGCTTGTGTTTTATAATTCTGTCTTTGTAATGATGATAGAAATTCTGTCCCGTAGTATTTATGCCAAATAATGTGAAAAACAGAGGAGGTGGTCTGTAAATTAAAATGCCTATCTTTTTTTGTCACAAATCCAAACAAAAATATTTCTGCTATTTTTCATAATGTTGTTATACAGTTATGTATAAATTGTGTAAATATAAATTATGTATAAATTATAAAAAATTTTGAATGTGGCTTCTTTCTAAGAGTAATTTCCATATATATGGTTATGTTGCAATTAGCCATCTTTACTATCCAGTATATCCACTATCCAAAAGAGTTTGTGTGTTACAGTGTGACACGGTCTTCTAAGCTGCAGCATGGAGCCCATTAGCTATAATCTTGTGTTGTTCAGGTAAAAAAAGGACACCAAATGGGTCCAAGAGGATTAATGCTTTTTGTTTCAGAAGTGGTTTAATTAGGAAAATTGAGAAACCAAAATCAGTGTCTCACAGAGCAAAATAGACAGTCTCTGAAAGTTAACATTGGGGAATACGTAAGTATACTAAAAGCAAAAAACATCACTGTGCTTTTGATTTATGTTTGCCTTTCAACCTAGAGATATGCTTTATGGGTCTTTACTCTTCCCGTTGTAGGCTGTAAAGAAGTGTAGATGGAATTAAGTTCCTTGGCTTTCATGGAGTAGCAGACAGTATGACAGCTCAAAGAGTGAGGTATTTTTCAGTAATTCTTAATATTCACGTGAAAAATGGGGTCCATCTTTGTAAGCCCATTTTTTTATGATGAGCATTTTTGTGATAGGCCTGGCTGATGGTAAATTCATTACTATTGTCCATTTCTTTCCATTCGCTGATTTGGCAGCATGTGACACGGTCCTAGCCCTCCCTATTAAGTGGCTGTGTCTCTGTTTGTGCTCTGTGCTGGAAGCAGTTCTGGAGAAAGCTTGGCAGGAATTCATATACTCGGTTTCACCTCAATTATCAATGCAGGAGAAATAAATCAATGGAGCATGAGTGCAACAAGTCACCAAGAGCCAGGAAAAGCTCAGCAGCCCCTGGGAGAGGTCTACATCACCCACTGTGGGTGACGGACACCCAAAGTTGTGGACAGATTGGTAGCACTGTATGTGGTTAGTATCATTGTGAAGTGTTCCCAGATCATGGAGCTGAGATTTCAGAGGTTTTGATGACCCCTTTTTTTGCTCAAAGCAGAACATATACTTTTACCTTCACAAGTTAAACAGGAAGAGTGGCATCTCTCACAGACGTTGTTGTCCTTGTTTTCATAGTAGTACTGAGGACAAGAGCTAACACATTCTTTCGTGGAGCGCAACAGGTAAAAATACGTATTACAGGAAAGACAGTCTGTGGCTCGAGGCCCCATACACTCCTTACAACTCTTGTGGCATCTCTCACATGATCCAGTGGAATTATGTGGAAAATACCTGAGACAGATCAGATAGGCATAGCTTTGCATAAAGGCCAGCAGTGACAGAAAAACCAACATTTGTTTAATCCTTAGCTTTTTATTGCGATGATATCAATTTCTAAAAATTATACTAAAATGAACATAGGTATTTGTAATCTCAATGAAAATATAATTGATTTAATTCCCTTTGGCCATTGGAATTCAGCTACAAAGCACAACTCTGTATAGTGTTTACAGCAAAAATTTCTAAAATCTGAGTTAAATTGAGATATAAAATATTGAAGTAGGGAGGGTTTGTGTGATTTTGCTGAGATAAGGTCATTAGAGTTTTCCAGTTTAATGGGATGGACAGCTAGTGGGATGCATTGAACTCTGGTTTTAAATTAAATGGATCTGAAAGAAAAATCATAGGTTCACATTCTAAATTTGAATTTCCCAAAACTGAATTTCCCAGAACACTGAATTCACATATTGAACTTAAATGGATTAATTATAATCTTCTCTCTAGAATTATGAGTGCTCTGTTCAAAGTTGTTTTAAGGGTTGTTTTTGTTATCACTCGCTATAAGCATTAACTCAATGCAAAAAAAAAAATAACCGTATCCAAACTTCTCCTCCTTAAGTGGAGGCCACAGTGGTGGCTGGAAACTCTTCTGCCTGTGCTCAGGCTGACAGACATAGAACTTAGTATACTTGTTCTGGTTCACACTGTTCTGTATAGAAATAGCCAAGAGCATCCTCTGAGCATGTCCACACCACATCTAAGCAGTTCCCATCTGGGTGTTGCATCGCTCCCCTCTGAGAGAGCGATGAGGGGAGGGGCACAAACTTTTCATGAAGGTTTGCTGTCAGAGGCTGAAAGAGCTGCCGAGAGAGAAAAACATCTCCTATCTCTGTTCTCCCTGTGGAATGTGAAATGGAGATTGTTTATCTTCAGTGACCAATCCTGGTCCAGCTGTGTCTGGACTCTGAGAAGGTCATAAGACTAAGTTTAGTAAGACTAAGATGGGTAAGTTAGAAGTAAGTATGTAGTATAGCCTCTCTTCAAATATTATTAATGTATTTTAGTATAGATTTAATAAAGTATATTCAGCACCTCGAAAAAGCCTTCTGATATCCTTGGGCATCCATCGCGTCTCATCTCCCGGGGTGCCCCTGCTTATACAATATCTGGGCACCAGTTTGGAGTTTTCTACTGGGAAAGGAAATGGAAAACCTCCTTCCCAGTAGAATTAGAGTACTGTGATAAGACAAGAAATTTTCTCCTGAAAACAAAACTCAGTTCTATATCAGACAGATGTGGAATGCTGCAGTGATCTAATTTCTAAAAGCTCTCTCTGTGATGCAGCTCTTAGCAGAAGATCTTGGGCCTTACCCTGCTGGACATTGGGTTACACATCGTTTTCCTTGTCTGTACCAACCCAGTTTGCAGGAAAGGCACTGTGAGCTATGTTTTCCAGTGCAAGTGTCACAGGTGCTGTGGCATGCCGAACATTGCCTCTCTGTGCTGTCAGTGTAATATCCATCTGGGCATGTTTCAACACAGGTTCTGTCTGCAGAGACAACAATGCAAAGTAGCACATCATATTCAGTATTTGCTACTATAAAGCTTCTCATGCAGCTGTACTAGAGCAAACTCTATCAGCAGGAGGTGCTGATAGATAGTGTATCAGAACAAGAAAACCCAGTGTTGGGGTACAGTAATTATTTTTTGATTCTTGTCAATTCTTTAGTCCTCATTTCTGTGTTTTATGCATAATAGCAAGCTCTTCAGGACAGGCAAGTTTTATTTTTGTGAAAAATAAAGTAGCATAATAATGAACAGCAGATGTGATTTCCTTTGAATAATCAAAAGTAGTAAGGCAGGTTTTTATCTGCATTGCTGTTTTCACTAGATTTCATTCTAAGCATCAATCTAATTTCACTCTGTGTAGATGATGAATCAAATTTACCATGAAATGGTAATGACATTTGTTTACTGGTCTCTACCCTTGTCTGTGGCTTCTACTTTATGTTATGGAATTAAATGCCTTTAATGTTGCAAAGCCAGATAAGTCCCACTTTTTTCAGTGAAATTTCAGTCATTGTAGCAGGAATCCTGAATGAGTAGTTAGTAGTGTTGTAATTAGCTGAAAGTGCATAAAGCTAATAAAGTAGTAGATTACAAGTTGCTTGTGCTTATAACATATTTGTCTTGATAATTTTGCTGCTTGGGTTGCAATTGGGCAAAAGAAGATACTTTAAGGTTCAGGGTTTTTTGCATTTTTATCTCAGTTCCAGTATATTTATCTGCATTTGTCCATCACCTTTACCATTTGTAATGGTGCAAAACAGCTGAGTGTGTTGATAAAAAAGGTAGGTCTGATGCAAGGTCTTAGAAATATAGGGATGTAAAATCTGCATTAGAATTAGACTCAAAAAGCTTAGGTTCACTTTTAATTTACACTGTTTTTTAGATCTTTCCATGAAGGATTATTTAGTATTTTTTCTCCCAATGATTTTCTAAAATTTTTGTTTGCTTTTAGAAGAATATGTAAAGAAGAAATGTTTCATTGTGGGGATTTATATTTTTTTCCTGCTTTTTTCTGAGACTGTATAGTCCTAAACCTACTGTCTGCTCCAAAGTCAGGAAAGTAATTTTGTGCCTTAGCCACCCACTAGATGCTGACTTAGTGATCCCTTTTAATAGATGTTTAAGTATTCCTTTGCTCATCAGATTGCTGCAGGGATTAAAAAGCCAACATGAAAATGTGCACCTTTTATAGATACATTAACAGCAGCAACAACAGCAGCAACAACAGCAACAAACCTAAGGATAGCCCTCTTTAAAGTCCTTGTAGGAAACAATAAGAAGAGTACATACCAAGTAAATGAAACATACAAGTTTCGTTCAGTCATGGTGTTTGTTGCCGTTTAGAAATCCTGCATTAGTCCCATGAGCCCCAGCAAGCCCTGCCTCACAGAGTTTCCATATAGCCCTGCTGAAGGAATTATCTCTGCACAATTGAACGACTTGTCATGTCCTCCTTACAGTATTTAGATTGGTTGATGCAGCCCAAATGCTTTGGAAATGTGACAAAAGCTTGTCTATTCCATGCTTGCAGTGTAGAATGAAATCTAGAGGCAGGAGAGAGACACTTACTGAGAAGATACTGGTTATTTACACAGCTAAGACACTGGTGTTCAGTAGGTCCTGAGCATTGGAAGCATTTCTTGTGGCAAGATTTGCAGGTCTGAATTTCCTCAAGGTAGTACTCAGTGGGAGAGCAGTATCCAGATAACATACAGTGCCCATCCTTCAATATCCATCCATTTCTGCATGATAGGCAGGCAGTGGAAGAAGAACAAGTCTGGCACGTTCTGTTGCATGCTGAAAAGGACAAACAGTAGGAATTTCACCATTTCTGAATTTGTCTCAGAGTGTTATTACGGCTTTAATTTTTGAAGGAACAGCTGTAATCTCAGGATGAAAGCCTGAAGGAAGTAATTTTTAATCTTATGCAAGTAGTTCCTTAGGTTTGCTTTGCATCAACACTGCTTTTGCAACAGTGGATAGAGTCTCTAGCAATTCTCAGCAATTCTGCAGCTATTCTCAGCATTTTACCACAGTGGTTGCCTTAAATAATAAACATAAGTATCCTGGCTACCTCCCTTCAATTTTTGCTGTTCTACAATAAACCAGATTATTTTTCTGCATTAGCTATCGTCTTCAACTCCAAGACACTGGTAACAACATTAGCTGTCACACGCAGGCCCTTAGGGGGTGACCTTTAAACAGACCCACTTGTATCTCAATACTCTTCTGGGAAAACAACAGTTGTCAACCTTGGCAGGCTTTGGTGGCTTCTTCATAGTAACTCCCCTCAGGGCACTCTTCAAAACACATGCCATTGTAGAGGACAAACAAGACAAAAGTGCATGCTGTGCAGTCATCAGAATCTGGCCCGTTGCAGTCCTTGCAGTCAGCATGGCAGGGAAAGCAGTGCTTGTCTTCAGGATAGAAGTGTGAAGGGCATTCTTGTACACACTTCCCATCATGCAGGAAAAACTCATCCATACATTCTACAGGGGACAGCAGAACATCAGTAAGCAAATAGGCAGCAAATTCTGACCTAAGTGCAAGAGAAGGTAAGTCCTAGGAAACATTAAATTCTGGGTTGTATGTCATCACAGAAGTCATCAGAACACCTTGAGAAGGTAGGACTTCCTTTTTCAAATCTTTCTCCTCCAAAAGACCTACATTGTCCCAACCCTCAAATGGTATCTTTTGCGCTAAAGCAAGAAACTGTGAAAAAAAGTCACTTGCTCAGCTTTGGTGATATTAACCAAGCCATTTGACACTAATATATAGATGGCCTTTTTCTGATATTTTTCTGCATTATGAACTTCCTGCAAAATCAGGAATGTACATATCTGAAGTTTTGTTTTGTTTATTATTGAAATATGAGTTTACCTAGAGTGTATTGACCTAAATGGTTGTCTTTGCCTAGAGCTGTGAATAAGTTGCTATTTTATGGGGTATTGGGGTCAATATGTTTGTTTATGGTTTGGTTTGTTGATTGTTGTTTTTTTATTTCATCCATGCTTATGTTTCTAGAATGGCTTGCTCAATATTAACAATCCTTAATTTTGGGGTGGGGGGAAATTTTGGAGCAGGGGGTGCATTTAACCTCACCTGGGTACTGAAGACTTTTCTAATATCTTTCTTTACAGGGATTTCTTTCTCTAACAGGAGTGGTCATTTGCAAACATGGTAAAGAGGTGTGAAGTTCAATTAAGCTAGGAAACAAACATTCTGTATTTCACATTGGTGCACATATCCAAGTTTTAAAGGTTGGATACACTAGATCAAAAATGAAATCAAACCAGCAGGAATCTAGGAATCTCTGAAGAACCACAGGACCAGGCAAAGCAATGTGAAATCTTTACAGATCAATCATTTAGTCTCATCACAATCTATTTTAGAGATTAACAATGATAGGCACATCACTTTTTTTTTTTTTTTTGCACATTACTTAATTAATACACAACAGCAGTTCTTTATAATACCTGTGCATATTTCATCGTGAATACATTCCTGACACATTTCAGGGCAATGTTTGCAGATTCCTTCAGAGACAAAATGCTTCTCTGAACAGGTAGATTTACATTCCCAGTGCTCCAGAAGCAAAGGACTTTCACAGGACAGGCATTGGGTGGGACTTCCCATGCATGTCTTACAGGATCCACTGCATTCCTTGCAAGTCTCAGAATCATTAAAATATCCCCTGTGGAATTAATAAAACACAAAGCAAACTGTTGGTCACTCCAGGCTATGAGAATTACAACTCTAAATGAGACTCTCCCAGCACATACACTTCACTAGATCAAACTTGTTTCTCACACAATTTTTTGTCCATCTTCCACTTAACTTCCCCTGTGTCTGAAGCAGAAAATATACCTGGTTAATGCTATGTGAAGGGCTTTCCTTTTTTCTTGTACCTGCTGTCTAAGTTATGTTGAACTTTTATGTCTTTATTTCCCCCTTACATAAGATAGAAAGATATATAACATTTCAGAAAACATACAATCTCTAGTCTTGTGCAGCTGACCTGCAATACTGATATCAAGGAAAGAAAGAGAAGGGTAACCTCAGTGGCTCTTGAGAGGAGAAAGAGAAGAGACTGGTCTGGAAATATAAAGGGTAGGAAGAATGAGGGCAGGGATTGAAAAAAAAACCTAAAAAAGTAGGATATTTACATATTAATACCTTGCCTTAGTGACAGCAGGCTAGAGATACACAAAGTGGGAGTACATTTTGCTGGTGTCTGTGGTGTGAGAGCAAGTTTATCTCGGAGTCTGAAACTGGAGTTTAAACCCTGTGAATTTTGCTCAATGATGGGAAGCTATTATTGACAGTCTTGAATTTTGGAAAAAAAAGGGGATAATAACCTCTGAAATGACTAGTAGTATATAAAAATTTTAAATTTTGTTATACTGACTGTAGGTGGTATAACTGGGAAAATAGTACTGACAAGAGACATATTAATGTCAAAACACAATTAATGGTTGTATGCCTCAATTTCTAATATTAAAATTTTTTCTGGACTAGAGTTGGCTTTATTGCAATTACCTTGCACTCACTGGGACATTTCCTGAAGAAAACCCATTCCACTGGCCCTCATTCACTTATTCGACAAAATTACCAGGAACACAGTGGCAGAGAGATTGCAAGAAAAGCAGGAGCTTCAGAATTTTCTGAAGAAAAAAGTCTTTTTTTCTGCATAGCACTGATTTTATGTATATATACATAAGATGAATGCTGATTAAAAAAACATAGAAAAGAGAGAACCTGATCTACTCATGTGCCTGATCTAATATCCATTGCAGTCAAATGGGAATAATTTTAAATTCCACATACAAAAATATAAAAAAATAAATATGAGCCAAAGAGAGAAACACGCATCATTAAGTGCTGTATTTACATATCAGGACTATAATACATTCACTGTCTGAGTTTATATCTGCTCTGTACTACTTGGAGGAAGGAACAAACTGAAGAATGTCTAGAACTTTTATTATCATTTTCCATGAAGTACCATGTTCCTATTAAAGTCATTGAGAGCTGTTCCATCTTTCATAGGATTTAATGTTTTACCTTCACTTTTGATTTTTTTACTTTTTTCTCTAACCAAAAGAAAGTACTGTTTATTCAGGCAGTCTGAAAACTACATTTACCTTAGTTTCTGGTAGCATGTGTTACATTAAGGTCTTTCTTGAAAGTTTAATAATGGATCTGAACTTTAAAGAGAAAGAGCGCAGAGAAAAAATCAGGGATGATATAAGAGGGGTTACTTACTCAGGGCACTCCTGTAAACATCTGCCTTTGTGGAGGAAGAGCAGCTGGTTCTGTTCAGCCTGACACTTCTGACAGTGCCACTGGTCAGAGCACACCTCACAGTCATGCCCGCACTTCTCGCAGTCTCCACTTGCAACGTTGCCAAAATATTTTGGAGGGCACAGAGAAACACAGGTATCATGGATAAGAAATTTTCCTGGCAGAAGAGCAACCCAGAGGGGTAAAGACATCAATTAGACATGTATTTAAAGGATTTCTGCCTTGAATGGCTACAAAGAAAACTTTCAACTTCTCAAAATTCAACTTTGGTTCTTAAAAGCATGAATAAAACTTGTTTTCTTAAGACATTTCCCAAAATATTTTGCTCAGACTTCACTGACATTGACAGTTAGAAGGAATCATCAGGATTATCTAGGATGTCTTGCTGAAGAAATCCCTATTCAGTAATTCCTGAATGATATCTACAAATTGTAATTGAAAGGAAAGAAAAGGAATACCATCAACAATATTTTAACCCATATTGCCAAGGGCATGCCCTGTTGCCTGAATTCAACTGTTCATTGTCTGATTGCCTCTTAAGCTGTTATGGGACTTTGTAGTGAACACTGACAAAAACATTCTCTGGAAGCATGTAGGATACTAAATACTATAGTCACTTGCAAACTTATCCAAGGAAGCTGAAATGTTACCTTCTGGACATGAAGTACACACATCAGCAGACTTCTCACAGGTCATACACGAAGAGTCACAGGACAGCAATTTTCTATTTCCATCTGGGATGAAAGGGAAAAAAGTTCCTCTTTTTGCCA
This sequence comes from Ploceus nigricollis, assembly GCA_013399945.1. Classification (NCBI taxonomy): domain Eukaryota; kingdom Metazoa; phylum Chordata; class Aves; order Passeriformes; family Ploceidae; genus Ploceus; species Ploceus nigricollis. Next base: position 159,289 of record VXBC01011972.1, read on the forward strand.
TCTGGTTTTCTTAATTTATCCTCCCTTTAGAAGGGACACTTTGTATGGCTTTTCCTAAAGTGTTTTGAAAATGCACCTCTGCAAATTTTTGGAATTCACAAAGTTGAAGAACTTAATGATCATGCTTGACTCCTCTCTCCTACATGGTAAGTTACGGGTTGTGTTAAAGGGAAATATGAATGTTTTACTCATGTTCACTAAGGCATTGTTCTGGACTGCCCATCACAAATGAGAACAATAATAATGTTATTAATTTTATAATTATCCCAATAATCTTAATTTCAGCGTAGTGCTCCAAACCCAAATACATATATGTTATATTACAGATTGCAAACAAAAAGATCTAGAAAGTATGTACATTTGGGGACTTGGTTTAATGAGGTATTTCTTGGACATTTTGTACAAAATTGTTGTAGAACACCATTACCCTGTAACCTAGAAGTTCTGAGTCAGAAGGAGACAGAAATCATATAGTCATAGAATATGTTGCTTTGGAAGGGACATCAGTATCATTAATGTCCAACTCCTGGCCCTGTGCAGGACACCCCATAAGCTGAGATCATTGTCCAAATGTTTCTTGAACTTTGTCAGACTTGGTGCTGTGTCCATTTCCCTGGAGAGCATGTTCCAGTACTCAATCACCCTTTGGGTGAAAAATCTTTCCTGGTGTCCAGTGTAAACCTCCCCTGACTAAGCTTCATGCCTTTTTTTTGAGTCTTGTAACTGATCATAAGAGTGAAGAGATCCATACCTGCTGCTCCACTTCTCCTTGTGAGAATATGAAAACCGCAATGAAGTGTCCTCTACTTTAAGCTGAGCAAACCCAGATGACCTCAGTCTCTTTCTGTAAAGCTTTTCTTCCAGACCCTTCACCATCCTCATGGCTCACCTTTGGATGTTCTCTAATAGCTTGTTGTCTTTTAAATATTGTCGTGCCCAAATCTGCACACAGTCCTCTAACGGAGGCTGCATGAGTGTGGAGAAGAGCAGGACAATCCCCTTTTTGACCAGCTGTCAGTGCTGTGCTTAAAGCATCCCAGCACACACTCGGCCCTCCTGGCTGCCAGGGCACACTGTTCACTTACATTCAACTTGCCATCGATCAGAGTACCCAAGTCCCTTTCTACAGCACTTCTATTCAGCCTCTTGTTCTGTAGTCTGTATAAGAAACTAGGGTTGCATTGTCCCAAGGTGCAGAATCCAACGCTTGCCCAAATTAAAATTTATACAGTTGGTGATTGCCTATCTCTCTAACTTATCAAGGTTTGAGAATAACGCCTGTTAAATAATTCTCCCCAGACTTACTACTGCCCGTTGTTTCCCTCCAAAAGGGGACCTAATGAGTGTCAAATGGAGTTCTTATGACTGTGGAAAAGCAAATTTTGATTACGCTTTGCAGAACCGTCAGTTAAAAAATAACAAGGACATTGGAGCATCATACCTAACAGAAAAAAGTCTGCTGTGCAATGTGACTGCGTACCCAGCATGCAGCTCTTATTTTGATACAAGTAAATTACAACAATGGCTAAATGTAGGTCTAATGAAAAAATAATTATGGAGCAACAGACAACACACAGAAGCCTTGTGATTTTGCTGAAAATAGAAAATAAAGACAAACCCAAAAGTTACTTGCAGGCTGAGCTGTGCACCTAATTTAGCACACCCAGCTCATCCTGCCAGTTAAATATTTATGATTTTTGTATGTTGATTGATGACAGTAATGATTAGCCAAATGCAGTGTATCATTAAATCGTTTTGTTCTACCTGTTATGGCAAGCTATTTTAGAATACTGAGATTTTGAATGAAAACCATGGAAGCAAATGCTTCAAGTATAAAGACAAGGGAAGAGAGCAGGAAACTTATATAAAGCCCTTTCCCATAAGGAAAAATGATGAGTGTTATACAAAGCAGATAGTATGTATATAAAAGTGTGTATATGTGTACCATACCACAGGGGAAGAAGAGAGATTAATAATAAAGATATGAATAAGAGAATATGAATGAGAGAAGTTAGGTCCACATTCAACGTGGTGGGGGATGGTCCATAACAGTATGTAATAATCACATCTGACACTACCATCAGCTGAGAAGCCTGAAAAACTCAAGCTTTTTTTACTGAAGTAAAAAAAGAGTCTCAGTGTAACTATCCATGGAGAGCACAGCCAATCACTACCTGGGTGTTTAATAGTAAGTCTTTCAGCAAGGACATGGTTAGTCACTCTTTACCAGGACTACTTGTGAATACTGCGTGTACAGGATAATGAAAGCCTGTTGTGTTTTTACTCTTCCTGGAAACTGGCACAACATAAAATTTCTCCAGATACAATTGTATCTTTATGTATCTTTATGTATCTGTANCTGACAGAGTGCACAAGGGTCTCTGCTTTCCTGGGATGCTGACAGACAAATCAAACACTAAGGGTCCAGTAAATCTTCCCACACTAACAGTGACCCTTGCAGACATAATTTCTACAGCTCTTTTTCCCCTGCTGAACACCTTTTTTTCTATATTTCAGGTTACAATATGTCCTGCTAAAAGAACTCTACTGTCTAGAATTGCCCCCTGAGTGCAGAAGGAAGTTTGAGCATTTTTAAGATATGTAACACATAAGCATTTTGACTTCTCTTATGCACATAATCCTCAAATAGATAATTGCTTACTTTTTTGACATTCACTGTCAAAGAGTTTTTTGGAGACACTACTCCTTAGCTTCATGTTTCTTATTACTCATCAGTATTTAACAAAACATTAAGAAGTGTCCTTAATGTTGACTGTAAGAATAAAAGAAATACTCCAGAAAAGTTGGCTGTTATAAGGTTTTCTATTATCCTAACTTTATTTTTGCAGAGCTTCTCTCTTTTGCTGTTTTTGAGTGAAGATCAGGTGAAGTTAAGCAGAGAAGTTTTTAACTACTGTGGAAGAATATTTAAAGGAGCTCATTCTTTCTAAATATTTGAAGCCTTACAATGTAAAATAAAGATTTTTTTTTGTGAACTGTTTTTTATTTCTCTTTTCCTTTTGCAGTATATCCTCTTTTTTGAAATAGTTACTAGTTGCCACCAGAGGGGAATGTACACAAGCAATTAGGCTTCTGCTGACTACAGAAACAGCATTTAATTTCCAGTCAAATATAAGTATTTGAATTTCCCAATTTAAATATTGACAGAAGAAATTTGTAAAAATTATTTTAAAAAAAATTCTACATAGGTAAAATGGGTCTTTCTTGTGACTGTGGCTTTCATTTACTAAAAAAACTGAATTAAAGCACACATTTAGAATAATATGAACTTCTTAAATGTAAGTTTCCTTCACTTTAAATGTAAGATCTTTCCAAAGAATAACCTTAAACAGCTGAAGAAATGGTCATGCAACATATACTTCCTCAGTCTTTGGACTGATTGCAAATGCAAAGGTTTTCTTGGCTTGCTCCGTCTTTTTAAAAGCCTGAGTAACAGACATAATTATGTTGCATTATTTCAGACCTGAATATGACCTTTTAGGGATTCCTGATATCAGTTGAATAGTTTGCTCAGCAGAATATACCTTCCAAGTAAATAGAAATGTAAATAGATTTTTTTAATAGAGTGTTTTGGATGCTGTAGTGTTTGCTCATAAAAATTTGTGGAATAGGTTTATAATTTACCCTTGCATAAAAAATGGAAGTGAAACCTTGAACATGATAGAAAATAAAAATGTATTCCACATTCACAATGGTTTTAATTTTAACCTAAATGGACTAGTCTCTCAACTTGCAAAGGAAGTCTGACCCTGAGTTCTTTTCTCCATGGAAGGTTCTGATGTGCTGCCCTTTAAATTTTGTTAGCCTTGGACCCAGCAAAACGTTTCCCAAATGTCACATTGCTCCACGCGGTATGTCAACATACTCACTAAACCCACAGTGCAACCCACTGAATTCATGTGGGTGGAACAGCCAAAGAGAAATTGTTTCATTGTTTGTAATACAACTCAAAGTCTAATGCCTCAACTCTAAATTAGTACATTTCTAAAGAAAAAGAGTAAATGGAAGAGTAACATAGTAAAAGCTGATGTGAGCTATTAGATGTGGAAATTTTGTCTGTCTTCCTAGTTGTGTTGTCTTCCTGCAGCTGTCTGGAGCAGGCCACATACTGGGGATGCATTTGGTGCTCTCTTACCTTCACTCCCATGGCGAGGGCAAGGTTGTTTATTTAATACCAAGCTCCCCAGACCCAGCTTAATCCCCCAAAATGGTAGGACTAGTAATCATCTGGCCTGTAAGTTTAAATCAGATTCTTTAATTCAGGCCACTGAAGATCAGAGGCAGCTCTACCATAGTCCTGCACTAAGGTAAATATGTTGAGGATGCTGAGGACGCAGTGTAAGAAGTTTATATTGATGAACAGCCAGAGAAGATGCAAGTCAAAACCGAAATCTCAGTCACAACCTTGCTCATGGTGAAAAGCATTAAACTATTCTAATAATCTCTACAGCCTGGACAAGCTACTTGGGTCATGCCTGTCATGCTGCATGACAGGCTACCCTTAGAAAATGAGTTTGAAAACAGATGAGGTGGAGGTCCTTGTATTTTGGTAAGAAAAAATAACCCTGGATAAAATCAAAGAGTATATAAAAAACCTAAAAAGACACAATAACAAAAAAAAAAGGTAAAGTGGGATAAAAGATTCCCACATACATTTGTCTAGAGTAGCTGGTGAAAGACTGGGAAAGATGCTTTGATTTTGCTCTCAAGTATGAAAGGAAAATTATTTTCTCTGTTTATCTGTATATATTATGTATATCTTTGAAATACACAATGGAAGAGAGGGAGGACCTACAGATATGCTTAAGATAAGCTGGAGAGAGACCATTTTTTTCTTGACCCAGGGATGTTTTCTGTACGGAAATGAGAGCCAGAATAATCATTGATAGTAACTTTCAAGGAGGAGACATAGCCTTTAGTTTTATTCATTCTTGCACTAATCCTACAGAATTGTGTAGACAATGATAGTGACTGCATCCCCTAAATTTTATCGGTTTTCAGAAAGATTTAGATAATGAAAAAAATAATTGTGACAGATTGTGAAACACAGAAAGGTGTTGGTTGTTTGGATTGCTTTCTTTTTTCCCTTTTAAAATGGTCCATGTATATTAAAATGTTATCAGGGTGTGAAAGGCACTGGAGTCTCTAACCAGGAACAACCTTAGCAGTGTGATGCACTGCTAGAGCTAAATGTGTTTTCGTCCTTTTGTGCCTTCCTGGATCCTATGTTTTTTGTTAAGGACCTTTAGCATGCAACAAGAATTTCCAGTATAGACAGTACAGTTGGAAATCTGGACTCAGCTGATATCTGCCCCTTGAATGAAATCATCAAAAGAAATGAGTGAGTGATAGTCTAAGCAAAAATCAACAATTCAGGTTGCGTTACTTTTTAAACAATTAAAACTATTTTTATGTGAACTGTATGAGCCTACAGTATCTGAATAAGAAACTTCAGAAAATGTTAATAAATGTAGTTACTAAAAGATGTAACTTCAATAAACACTGTGGCAACTTCATTACATTTTGACTTGAAGATTACTTCTATGTGGAAGCCTGGAGGAAAAAGGCTTAGGACATCACCAGCTGCAGCAGGAATCCTGTGTCTTTGGAGCAGCCATTAATGTCCAAGCGAGTACAGCTCTGAGTGAGACATATCTCATTCTGAAATGTCCCTAAGACAGATGTATTTTTACTGCTGGAAGGAAAAACGAATGATATGCAAGATTGAGAGAAAGAAGATTCACAGGACAGGAATGTTCATTTATGCAGAACTTCATCAGATGTCTGCTCAAAAGAAAAAATAGGCAAGAAGTCACCATGTTCAACAGTGTGAGAAAGAGATAATCAATAGATAGACCAGACTACAGATGTGTGTTCTTAAAGAGCCCTAGTGTTGTAGATCCCTAAACTTTATAATAGATTCTTCTACTGTTCCATTATAAAATTTGAAAGTCCCCTTTTTTTCCAGTGGCACAGTTTTATTTTGTGACATAAACATTCAATTTTCTTTATATATTGACATCATGAGAATGACAAATAATCTATAAATGCCCATTTCATTTAAAACTTTTTAAATAGGAAATTTGTGACAATTCTAGGTTGCATTTGAAGATGGATAGGAAGGAAAATAATGTTTAAAATTATTACAGTGGTCCTCTCAACATCTCTAAATAAAAGCATTTTTGTTCCAAATAGTTTTTGGATTTTTGGGAGCTTTTTAGGAATAGAGAATTGTTTCCCTCATGCTATGGATGAGACCACCAAGAAAAAAATAATTACTTTGTGAAGGTTGTGGAAATGGCCAGTGTAGGACCAGAATGTCAGAATGCAGCCCTACAGCCCCTATTTGGTCTCTCAGAAAGCAGTGCAGATCTATACAGAGAAAGGAAAGAAGAGAGAGGATAGATTTATTTTCACATCACACACACAGATAGTCACACACTGTATTATTTTCTATTTCCTCCAACTTATATTGACTTCTCTGGAGGGAACAAATAGCTACAAAGCTGGTCTAAAACCTAATCTACAATGCACCCAGTAGTTTAGATAATGAACACCCAGTACCTTAATCTCTTACACGTCTTCTATCTTTTCAATATTTTTATTTTTTTCTCAATTATATTTTTAATCTTTATTCAGATAAGATAGCTAAGAAACACCTACATTGTATTGTACTGTACTGCTCTACTATTTGCAGGAAAATGAATTTCAGTTTGTGGAACCAATGGGTTTGGTCAGTATACTTTTAAAATGACACAAGTGCAGCTTCAAGCAATCTGCAAATCTTGCTATACTCTTTCTAAATTTTGTAGTAGTCTTCAGAGAAACGGAAAAGATTACGAGAGCTGTTTCAACTTACCCCTCCAGAACTTCCCAGCTGGCAGAGAATTTCTTGGGTTCAGGCACTGCCCATGAGACAGCTGGAAACTGTTTTTGCATCCAGTACAGTCCTTGTAACTGTACCCAACGCAGGTTACACAGCTCCTGTGGCAAGGCTCACATTCTCTAGAGATGCCATCAGCAAAGAAGCCATCTCCACACTCACTCACACAGGTGCCATCTGCAACAAAACCAGACCCCTGTCCATCCCTCTGTCTCCAGCAGAAATGATTTAAGAAAAAACTAGCATATAAGAACATACGAAAAATTTGGCAGCTGCAAAAACTCGAATTTTTTAGCATGAAATCTAAATTTGGTTCAGTTGCATATGAGAAAATGCACAAACTTCAAACCAATCTGCATTTAAATTTACGTCTAACTTGGCTTTAATCAATATACTAAATATTAGTACACACAAATCTAGTGGAAGTCCATGCCTGGCTAAAGGATTTATTGTTAGGTAGAGTCCTAAGAATTATACTGTCTCAATAAAAAATTAAAGACTAGATGCCCCTAAGATTTTTAGATATATACAAATTTTAGACATATGCAAATTTATAGGATCTCTAGTTTCTGCTGAATATGAAGTTAAGCTCAGGTTTAAAGCTGATTCAGATTAAGGTTTTGCATACCTCATCAAAACCTCTGTAAGTTGTAGCACTTATGGCTTTTTGAGTTTTGTCTAATTTCAATTAAAAAGAAAAATCACAGACCCACAGCTTACCCTGGCTGTGACCACAGAGTTTTCCAGGAGCATGGTGCCACTACCGGGCACTTTCAACACCCAGGGCAAGAAAATACTATAATCTAAGGAATTCCTGTGATTCATTTTTGGCACCATGTCTGAACCAGACCTGCCTGATTTATGGCTTCTTTTAGCAGCTAGGAGATTCTTACTCTTGTGTGAATCTGTGGAATTTAGTGGTTTTAACTGAGCTTTTTTTCAGAGTGTTTATAAGTCAAAGTAAAACTGGACTTGCAAATAGTAGGGAAACATTTAAACGTCTTTCTATAGTTAAATACCCTCTTTTCACAAAGTCTGAATCAAATATAAATTTTTTTATGTGCCCGAAAGAGTTGAAATTTAAGTATATAGACCCTTTTTAACCAAATTACACTACTGGGTAACATACCCACTGTACATTAACGCAAATGCCTGATTCTGCAAAGAGCTAGGTCCCCTCAGCCTCCACTGTCTACCATAGAACAGATTTATGAATTTAAGAGTTTGGATTGACAGTATTGTTCTAAAGAAATAGTCTAAAATATTCTTGTGCATTATGCCATTATTTGCACTTTGCTTACCTGAGAGATAAAAGCCTTCCTCACATGACTCACACCCATCCTTGTCACAGCTATCACAGTTGCTAGGGCAGTCTCTACACTGCCAAGAACTTTCATCTCTGTAGGTGTATTCTGGACAGTACTTATAGCAATGGTGCTTATACCTGTAAGATAAAGTAGAACATCGTTACTAAGTTTCTTTTGAAGGTCATTGAGTTTGTTTTCTGTGTGTTTCTAGGAAGGGTAATGATAAAGCTTTATTAGAATAATAACAGAAATTATTCCTATAATGAGGATTCAAATGTATTTGTGGTTATGTTGTTTATTCAGCTAACAAAGTCATGTTTCCTAATCTCAGGATTCTTAAGTTTGATTAATTTTATTTTATTTTTCAAAGGTAGGAAGAAATCTGAATACATGCTTTATTAAAAATTATTAAATCATGATTGTAAAGAGCTGATTGATTATAAAAACATATAATCCAGTGCCTTTGTTTATAGAGTCAACATAATCAATATTTTCTTTTTCAGTTTTTGCAGAGATCTATAAATCCTCTCTTTGAAAATGTTCTTTTCTCTCCATTTAAATTTTTAATTAATTTTTTATTCCTTTGCATATAAGTCTTATGAACTTCACATACCAGAACTAGACATAACATACTAAAAGCAAATTTGTTCCAAGTCCACATGCACTGTTTAACTTTTTGACACTTTTTGTTCCATATTCCTCTCTTCTAATATGCAAAGGTCTCACCAGTCCGTAAGTTTTAATAGGCCTCAATACTGAATATGTAGCTAGTTTTCTGACATTCCCAAGTCTTTTTCCCATTTGCTGCTTCTCAGACAAGCAATTTAAAGCATGAGACAACATATACAGCACAGATTTATGTAGTAAAGTGCATATTTTTGCTTCAGAAACATGTGTAGTCATGAAGAGCTATATATATACAGCTATACTTACATGTAATAGTTTTGAATGCATTTTATACAGATTCTTGGATCATCTGAAATTAAAGATATAAGCTTATGTAATTAATTTTCAGAGTAAAAACCAGAATGCCAAGAAGAACGTATGCTACACCAATTTTATGTTAATATTTCTTACTCTAAAATAATTACAGTTGTAAAAAAACCATATTTTTCTCTGAATCTCTGTTCACATTTATTTTGAGATGGAATCTTCCACACTCAGATCTTGGACTCTATTTTTATAGTAACCTGTGGCTTTTTCGTCCTCAGCATAATCCAGGTACCTGCAAGGAGCTAAGTCCTTCAGAAGTGATGATCTGAAAAGCAGAACCTTCACAGGGGCTCAGGCTGGGTCAAATGGTTAAAAAGAGACTGCAACTTACCTGAAACAATAATTTCATCCTATTTCTTTATTTGTTGCAAAGATAAGTTAAAAACTTTTGACACCTCTAAAAGCATACTTTTCAGGCATCTAAGTAACTAGTTTAAATTTCAAAATCCTGAGCTAGACAAGACCATTTCTATATTTGGAGAAGGGGTAATGGTGGAAGTGGTGATGGTACTGCAAGCCTTTTGGGTAAACTTTTCCACCAGAAAACTAATTTTTCTAGTAAAAAATTTTGTTGAATGAACAGGAAAGTGTTACATAACTTTTAAAACTCTTAAAATTACGGATTTGATTCCAAAAATGAAGAATATTTTTATAACATTCCTTCTATTATCTTCTACTCACTATTTCTTTCACCTTTAACCAAATATCTCAGAAGCAGCAGAATGGAAGGAATTGAAACAACCTGGGTGAATGTATTTATAAAGAGAATTACAGAATCATAGAATCTTCTGAGTTAGAAAGGACCCAGAAGGATCATTGAGTCCAACTCCTGGGCCTGCAAAGCACCATCCCCAGGAGTCACAGCATGCGCCTGAGAGTGTTGTGCAAGCACTTCCTGAACTCTGTCAGGCTTGGTGCTGTGATCATTTTCCTGGGGAGCCTGTTCTAGTGCCCAACCACGCTCTGGATGGAGAAAGTTTTCCTGATATCAAACCTTCCCTGACACAATTGCAGGCTATTCTCTTCGACTGTCACTGGTTACTGGTCACTGCAGAGAAGAGGTCAATGTCTGACCCTCCTCTTCTCCTCATGAAGAAGCTGTAGACTGTAGCCAGGTCTTCCTTCAGTCTCCTCACCTTTTGCCTGAGTAAAACAAGTGACTTCAGCTGCTCCTCATACAGCCTCCCCTCCAGATCCTTCACCATCCTTGTGGCCCTTCTTTGGATGCTTTCTAATAGCTTAATGTCTTTTTTATATTGTGATGCCCAAACTGCACACAGTCCTCAAGGGGGGCTGCACCAGTGCAGAATTTTCCCTTCTTGAACTTCACACGGTTGGTCATTGCCCAGTCATCTAATTTGTTGAGGACTCTTTGCAGGGCCTCCCTTTGATGAATTCAACAGCTCCTTCCAGTTTTGTATCATCTACAAACTTGCTTAAGATCCCTTCCAGTCCTGCATCCAGGTCCTTTATGAAAATGTTGAAGAGCACAGGGCCAGGAATAGAGCCCTGTGGAACCCCACTGGTGACAGGTCACCAGTCTGATGTCACCCCATTGACCCATCACCCTTTGTGTCTCACCCCTGAGCCAGTTGCTCGCCCCCCCCATGAGGTGTTTATCCAGCTGTGCGCTGGAAGTTTTGTCTGGAAGAATACTATGAGAGACTATGCTCTTCATTTCTGGGATAATTGAAGAGAGCACTACCTTCTCTCCTGAATCAAGGAATCATGGAATCAATTAGTTTGGAAAAGACCTCTGAGATCAGCAAGTCCAACTTTTGACCAAACACCCTGTCAACACTAGATGCCACGTCCAGTCTTTCCACAAACACTTCCAGGGGCAGTGAGTCTACCACCTCCCTGGGTAGTCCATTAGGTCTAAACGCCGTTTCTGTGATGAAATTCTTCCTAATATCCAATCTAAATGTCCCCATGTGCAGACAAAAACCACATCTGTTGCTAGCTGGCTGAGAGAAGAGGTCAACTTACACCTGGCTACAAGCCCCTTTCATGCAGTTGTAGAGAGTTTAGAAGTTCCCCCCTGAGCATCCTTTTCTCCAGGCTAAACAATTCCAACTCTCTCAGCTGCATTGTGGCCAAAGCACAGGATCTGGCACTCGGTCTTTCCAGTGTCCTGAAACTTCTTTTTGTTAACCTTGAGCTTCTTGTTGAAATATCACTGGTACCCCTGTGAAAGCAATAGTAAGCAGTATTTCTAAGGCTCTATTAACCTCTTCCTTTTTTTTGGTGAGGTCTCTGATTTCAGCCCCAAGGAGGCAGCAAACTTCTCTGAAAAGAAGAACTGGTCTGCAGCTGGTTTAGATTATATTTGTTTTAATGTATATTTTCTTGAGTAATTCCAGCAGAAAGATTCAGCAGTTAACATTTCTTGACTGTTTTGATTCATGNNNNGTGACAGGTCACCAGTCTGATGTCACCCCATTGACCCATCACCCTTTGTGTCTCACCCCTGAGCCAGTTGCTCACCCACCCCATGATGTGTTTATCCAGCTGTGCGCTGGAAGTTTTGTCTGGAAGAATACTATGAGAGACTATGCTCTTCATTTCTGGGATAATTGAAGAGAGCACTACCTTCTCTCCTGAATCAAGGAATCATGGAATCAATTAGTTTGGAAAAGACCTCTGAGATCAGCAAGTCCAACTTTTGACCAAACACCCTGTCAACACTAGATGCCACGTCCAGTCTTTCCACAAACACTTCCAGGGGCAGTGAGTCTACCACCTCCCTGGGTAGTCCATTAGGTCTAAACGCCGTTTCTGTGATGAAATTCTTCCTAATATCCAATCTAAATGTCCCCATGTGCAGACAAAAACCACATCTGTTGCTAGCTGGCTGAGAGAAGAGGTCAACTTACACCTGGCTACAAGCCCCTTTCATGCAGTTGTAGAGAGTTTAGAAGTTCCCCCCTGAGCATCCTTTTCTCCAGGCTAAACAATTCCAACTCTCTCAGCTGCATTGTGGCCAAAGCACAGGATCTGGCACTCGGTCTTTCCAGTGTCCTGAAACTTCTTTTTGTTAACCTTGAGCTTCTTGTTGAAATATCACTGGTACCCCTGTGAAAGCAATAGTAAGCAGTATTTCTAAGGCTCTATTAACCTCTTCCTTTTTTTTGGTGAGGTCTCTGATTTCAGCCCCAAGGAGGCAGCAAACTTCTCTGAAAAGAAGAACTGGTCTGCAGCTGGTTTAGATTATATTTGTTTTAATGTATATTTTCTTGAGTAATTCCAGCAGAAAGATTCAGCAGTTAACATTTCTTGACTGTTTTGATTCATGAAGCTTCTGAACTGCAAATTGTGGAAGGAGTAGAAATACATGCTTTGTTTGTATATGTAATTTTAGAAGTATGTTTGGTTAGTGGCTTCTGAGCTAGGTGAATTTCTGGTCGGATTTGGTCTGATCTGAGTAGTTTTCTTCCATGCTCTTACTTCTATGGAGAACTTTAAACTAAAATCTGGAATATTCTGTACTTGCAGAACTCAAGGTTTGGTCTCATATCTTAAGCTTTTCCAGTGATTTTTCCCAAGCCTGGATTTTACCCAGGAAGTAGTTTTTTCTTTCTCAGAAAAAGAAAAAATTCAAAGAAAGAAATTTTTTTTCAATACATAAACCTTGTATCTTCAATGTGCAAGGAAATTCTCTTTTACCTACACTCTAGAAGGACAACATGCTCCAATGTAATGCTCTGCCTACACTGAAATGTCAGGACTGAAATTCAGAGAACAGTTTCAAAACTTGCTGGGCGTTTGTTTCTGCACAGATTGCACATTATCACCACAGAAGCTTGTAGAAAAAGTCTTACTGTCTGAAAATCTAAAACCCCTTCTGCAAGACTAAGCTCTTATGGAAAATTTACTCTGAGATAAAAAACTATCCTTATGATAATTTTGTCTTGAAAGCCAAGGTCTATTCAACATCAGGGATGGATTGAAGAAATGAAGTTTTCCTTTCTCTTTCTTAGGTTGCTATGGAAACCAGAGCAGTTTTCACTCTTTTATCATGCAATGATAAATTTATATCTGTAAGCCTGAGTCTGTTGACAGTGCTGCTCTTTCAGCTGCCTCACACTTCCTTAAATCTTCTCCAAATACTTTTCTTCTCACTCCCACAGCCTTATAAACTCTATGTTCCTCCATTCCACTCTGTATCATGGATCTTGTTGATCATTTGTGTATTATTTATTCTCACTTTCAGCCTTTATAGCTTTATGTTTTTCACATAGACCTTGTAACCCCAACCAAATTAAATAGTTAGGTTCTGGATGACCTTTGAGAGTGGCTCAGGATTTATCTTGCTAGATCAAAGAGGCTAAATGCCACACTTGGGCCTAAATGCCTCTTTGGCAGGCCTTTATTCTCAGGGACATGGCTCCTTGGGTTTTCTCACTAATTTCTTTTGTAAGGTATCTTTGAAAGAGAGAAGTGTTATAACTTTGCTGAACATTTTTCATTCTGCACCCTACTGAGGACTACTTTACTGTCAGTGTTAGCTTTGAAAACAGTCCTAGTTGCAACCTTTGCAAAGGTTGCAAAGCCATATCATGGTGCTCACTGTAGAAATTTGGATGGATCAAAAGTTGGTATCTATTGTATTTTGCTGCATGGAGATGAGGTACTCTGTAGGAATACCTACATAAGAATTATTCATAACATAAGATGTTTTACTTTCACAGGTTGGGTGAGGTGAGTGGAAGAGAACCAAGAAGTAATTAAGAACTGGCTCAGGAACGTGTGGCTCCTTGGGAGCACACTGTCAGGGAGATTGGCACTGCAAATTGAGAGGATGCCTGATTACACATCGCTTCTGAGAGGAAGACTATCCTCCACTGATTCCTATGAGTTATCTGCATAAGCTCCATGTGCTGCAAGTATTTACCTCCTCAGCAAACTAAGTGTGCCTATTTACTTAGCATTATTAGTTCCTGGTGTGGCAATTTCTGCTTGTGAAATGTCTACATGCAATGTAGAAATATCTACATGCAAGCCAGTAGATATGGCATATCAAAGAAGTTTGTCACTTATCACCTTCAAAGATAGCCAAATTTGGTGTCTGTTCATTATATAAGTGCAAAAGGGCATATGTAAATTGTATGATTAGAGAGAGAGCCAAAGTTATTTGAGAAAACACCTCAGTCCACATGTTGTATTTTAAACATAAGAAATAGGAGCCCAGAATTTTATGTTCTTGCGTTTTATTGACTCTGAAATTCTCTTTGAATAATTACTGTAAGTGGCTCAGAATCTATGGTTTTACCTTATTTTTTCTCTTGTTCTGAGTGTTGACTTATAGCCACAGGCTTTCTAAAAAGGAAATTTTAACTTTGAAGAAGGTGTCTGAGATTCATTATGGTTTTCAAAGTCTGGACAAAATATGAATGCTATCCTGAAGCTATCTGAATATGTGAGTAAGTGAACTTACATTGAGAGGTGGAAGGTAAATGCTGCAATGGCATAAAGAAAATCCTCTTCCTTAATATTTTTTGCAGCAGAACTTTGTCTTTCAAAAGCTGCTTTTATTGAGGAAACTGGATTTAATTTTGTAGACTTCATGATGTTTACTGGCACTCACCAGAAAAAAAAGACATTAAAATTTAATCAAAATCTGATGGTCAAAGGTAATGAAGAGCTGCAGTTCCCATCTTTGTTCATCAGAGGGAGCAGTCATTCACTGCCGCTCTGAAAAGTAGACTCAGCATGTCCAAAACTGGGTTATTAGAGCTGAGGTACCAAAGGCAGAAGGTATCATAAAGATAATCTTGGCTGTGTGGACTTGTGATGTATCCAGCACACTTTGTCTGTCCAATATTGTGCTTGTGTTTGCTTGCACCGAAATAGGAATATATTTGAAGCCTTTAAGAATTTAAACATTGGTATTGAGGTCACCCTTAAGCCTTGGCTTGTGCCTGTGCGAGGGTCTGCCTTTCAGGTCTCATGGGAAGTTGTGCACAAGGATGACAATTAGGCTCATGTGGCACCGAGCAGAGCCAAATGCACCCCAGAGCATGTGGGCAAGACAAAGAGGGGAGGTGAAGCCCAATGTGCACAGCCATTGTTTGGACACTGTGTACACAAAGCTGTAGATTTTCTGGGGATTAGTGCTTTCTAAGGCAAAGTTCCTATCAGCATATCCCAGGACTTGTCGAATGGGACCTGTGAGCATTAAAGATTCTTTACATCCTCAAAATATGAGTGGCCTCTGAATTAATGAAGTGAAACAGAAAGAAAATAATTAACTGAATTTAAAAGAAAGCATGATTTGCATTCTAACTACATAGACTTACCTGTCATTGATTAAGTATCACTCTCAGAGTTCCTGTCTTTGCTCTTAGACTTTCAGTGTTGATACAGTGAAGATATATTGTCACACTGGTGCCTTAAAACAAAACCCACTCCAAACTTGGAGGAAACCAAGCAGATTTGACTACATTCTTTGAGGATTCCAGGAGGCCTTACAAACAAACACTATCTACTTTAGTATCCTCACACCTGGTGAAGCATAACCTGCAGTGTTACTTAGTGTATGGGTTTTACTTTCTTCTCTGAAATGCCTGATACGGGATGCAAAGTATGAAACCGTTACAAAAGTATGATACTTCTGTCTTAATCTGGATGTAGTGTCACTACTGATCAAAAAGAGAGACTGCCCATGCAGACTTGCTCTATTCTGCTGGCACATGGCATCATGCTAGAAGGAAGTAAATCTTATTAATTTTCCTGTCTGTGCAAAGCAGGACAACATTGACAGAGACTGCCGGCGGTGGTTTGATCTATTACTTGGTGCCTTATGAAAATGATTTTTTGAGCAAAACTCTTTCAGGCTACTAGGAAAACAGGCAGTTCAGTTATCTTAATATGATTATATAGTCCTTCTAAAAACTAGAGTTCTGTCTACAAAGAAAATAGAAAAATATCATAATCTTTGTAATTTGTAGACAGTAAGAGAATAATTTGCATTTTGCTGGTTTAGAATGTTTAGAATTTAAATTGAATAAAACTTCTGTAAGTGACCCTGTGCTCAGTATAAACTGAAGAAGTTAATTATTTTTACTTCTTAGAGTTTATATTGAAGGATCTTAAAGCACTTCAGAAGGAGCAGGTGCTGGATGATTTCTGTGAGAGAATGGTCTTCAGTCAGCTGAGGATCCATAAATATGCACAAAATATATTTGCAGTTGTACATATGAACAACTACTTTTCAGTATGTAAACTATGTAAATTTTTATTCCAATTGCTATGATTACTACATTCCTTTTTTTCCCCCACTGCAGTTTTACCCGAAATTTTCATAGCATTTAACTTTCCCTACACCTTCTTATTTCCTAGAATAAGTTATTCAATTGTGTTAAAGGGAAGATAAGACAGAGACTGCAAGACCCTCCAGCATCCACTTAATTTTAAAAGGGAGTCTGTAGAAAGACTATGAAGATGTGAAACTAAATGTAGCACATTCCTTATTTTCTCACTTTGAAATTTTAGTAATTTAAGTTATTTTTATGGCAGTGTAATTTCTTTAGAGCTTGCAAAATAATGAACTTCTTGTAGGAGACAAGCACGAAAGTTTTTGCTTTTCAGGGTTTTTTTACGAAAGTTTCTAATTACATCAGCTTTCTGATTAGGCATGAGAAGGCATTACTGTACTTAACTTATCTATGAATGAAGTTGTTGATATGCCTGAGAACTCATTGACTGTTAAGAGTAAAAATACAAGCAAATATTTGCCATACAATGTAGACAGATATAGGTATCTACCATAGCTACCTGACTTATTTTAAGTTGAAGCTTAACAGGTTCTGATTTATTTCAAGAACACATTATAGTTTGCAAAATCTTCTTGGGACTGTGCTTTTAGGCCACTACTGTTCTTCTTTTCCATGTAGAACAGCAAACCAATCTCTGACTCTCAGTAATATATGCATCATAAGCACTAAAGACTTTCCTTAATAGAATGCCTGTAAAAAAACTCTGGTGTCTTAATACTTCTGGCTTTACACAGCAGTGAAAATCAATTCAGTCTTTGTTTTACCTGCATCTATTCTATTGATCGTTGAAGCTGTTAAAAGCCCTCTTTTAAATCAGAACTTTGAGTGCAAGAAGTTGAAAATACGTAATGAATGTTATGGATGATTTAGATTTAGGAGATCAGTGATCCTTCCAGGAAACAGGCAAATGAGTACAGCCCTTTTTTCTGTATGCCAGCTGACCATGAACAGCCCTTCAGTTTCCTTATGTACGTCTATTAAGTTCATAACAAAGAAAATCTTCCTCTCAGTCTCTTGAAATTACTATATTTTTTTTAAAAGTTGCTATTCATACATATTAAATATCTACCTAACTCAAAACACCAATTGCCACTACACAGTTTCAGAAGGAAAATATATAATTTGAAGTCACAATCATTGTAAAAAATACAGAAAATATTAGCATGGGGAAGTAACATCTGAAAGCACCAATAAAGATAGGTATTGAAACATAAATTCTCCCTTAACTTCTCCTCCCCTCAGCCAAGCAGGCAGC
Source organism: Ploceus nigricollis (assembly GCA_013399945.1). Taxonomy (NCBI): domain Eukaryota; kingdom Metazoa; phylum Chordata; class Aves; order Passeriformes; family Ploceidae; genus Ploceus; species Ploceus nigricollis. The sequence goes on from VXBC01011972.1 coordinate 177,025, forward strand.
TGCCATGAATCTGGATAACACACCATACAAAAGGAGACCACAGTGTAGTTACATTCATGTTAAAATCATCTCTTCATTCAACAATATTGACAGGGGCAGTTGTAGTCACAGAGGAAATCCTTAGGCTTGGCTGAATTCACACGGAATGGCTGGTCACCAGCATCACAGGAAATTTTTTATGGTATCACATACTAGATCAGACAACTGGCAGAAAGAAGGAATTATGTGATGAAAATCCTTACAGTAAGTTAGGTATGCCAGTTAGTGTAGCCAGAAAAAGAGCTGGACAGACAGTTGCAATTTAGAGTTTGCTGCAGACAATGGCCTGCCAATACTGTGCTGTTTTGCAGAACTGGTAACTCAAATCCAGAAGATGTCCCAACCATGGATGGCAGCTCTGAATGTGAGTGATATATTTTTTATGGAAAGGGCATATTTTTACATCCAAGGTTTTCACTTCTGGAACATGACAGAGCAGAATCTGTGCTTGCCTGGAGGAGAGTGCCACACCCCTTTAACAGACTCCCACGGGACTCTAAGCATTCACCCATGATTGCATACACTGCACTTACTGACTTCTTACAAACAGCCTCACTTTCTCTGGATATCCGGGTAGGAGGAGACCCCCCGAAACTGTAGGGCAGGCACAACAGCCACATGGCAAGCACCTTGCGATGTGGAAGCTGAGACCTCACCTGAATCTCAAACCCCTCTTTTTATTTAACTGCTGGTTGCATTTTCAACTCAGCATATTTCCTTTTTTCTCTGTTTTACAGGAATGCCAAATGAACTGCACATGGATGAATTAGTCTGCACCAAACTTGAAATGTAGACAAGGAATTTTTTAGGGCAGCAGCATTGTTATTGCAATAACTTGCTCTTGAATGAAATTTAAAGATTGTCCTTATGTCTATGTCCCTGAAGAAAAAGGACAGGGTGGTGATCTGTTTTGAGGTGTAGAAAATTCTGGGTCTGATAATAATTTAATAGCTTTAGAAAGTCAGTAAATCTTTCAGTCTGAGTGTGGCATTCAAACAGGAAAAATAAAAGTTCTGCAAATTTTAATAGCTAAATTGCTAGAAAATTATTCTTATTTATGCTGAATATAAATTTTAGAAATTTATTTCAAAAATAAATATAGTGTAGAATTTAATTTGCTTGGTGAGAATCCACCTGCACCAATGACTAGTTGCTCAGCAGCACACACTTAAGCTAATGACAAGAGTGAGGGGAACTATATTTTCTCTACTTAAGAATAACAATAAGGTTGATTAAGGGATTATTTACCCTGTCTGCAGTTCTGGCATCCATCTGAACATGGTATGCAGTCTTCAGAGTCAGGATCTCCCACTTCACCTGTGTTTTGCAAATCATCAGTTTTGGGTTAATTCTAGATAATGCAACATTTGGAAGCACTCAGCAAGGTTCCTTGGTATAAACTCAATTCAAATCAAAAAAGGAGAAAGACTCATGGAAAATTGTTGTCTCATTTGTTTTTGCATAACCCACTCAATTTGAGGAAAACACTCTTACTTTACAATAACATGATACTAGAAGAGGATCAGAGCTGGAATTGAGGACCTCAGGGTCAGGTGTGATGACTGTGTATTTCAAAACATTTTTTAATATGCTTAAGCAGATTTCTGTAACAATTTCAACAGAGTATTTGTTATCTCCTACTGAAGGATGCTTACCTTCTCTACAACTATGTTTCTGACACACATTTTTAGTAAGGTAGTAGCCTCTGAAACATCTTTTGCAGTGGCTGTAGTTCAGGCACACCTCGCAGTGGCCAGGGCAAGGCACACAGGTATGCTGCAAGTGATAGTGACCTGGAGGACAGCTGTCTCTGCACTCCCCATGGTACAGGAAACGTTCCACCCCACTTCTGTCTGTGTGGCAAACAAATGGGAAAAAGTTGTCAGCTCCAGAGGGCATTTGGAGTATAAGAAGAAGCTTTTTGAAGTTGTAGTGCTGCAGTAGAGACACTGTCTGCTAGATTTTACAGTTTTACACCAAATGAGATATATAAAAGTTTCAGGACCTCAAACTTTTCACATTCCTGGGGATTTATGGCATATAAAATGTCATGCTAGAGAACAATTACTCTTTACATCCATCAATCTAATTTAAAAAAAAAAATCAAGATTTTTCCATCACTGAATTCTCTTGCAGAGGACAAACAAGTATTTGTAACGCATTGAACATACAAATGTACAATTATTATTTGTAAAGCAAAATGGCCTGCTTCACCTTTGGAAAGAGTTAATCTGTGTCCCTAGAAGATTAAACTGTAATCCTCAGCTTAGTGGAATCATCTAGATTTGAATTTAAATAGCAGATGTGCAGCTACTATCTATTAAAGCACAAGCATTCTCTAATGCATGAGAACTGGGAGGTCCCCTGCTCCAAATCCTGCTGAGTCAAGCCCGTGCAAACGCATATAACTTCATGTGCCATGTGCTGCAGCATGGGGAGATTTCTAATCAGTTACCCTACAGTAGAAATTACACATATGACTGTGCTAAGTGTATTTCATTGCCTTAACTGCAGAGCAAGAATTTGCTTTATTATTTATTTTTGAAAATACAGAGAAAGTAGCTATAATAGGCAGTAATGCCGCACCATAGCACAGGTTGAATTTTATTTATTTTACTTTTCATGCACAAATCTTTAATTTTCCTGCCACCTTAGGGTGTGAGTCTGATCAGCATCTTAATTTCTTGATTCACAGAAATACAGAAATATATCTTGCTGTCCTCCATAAGGGAGAGACTTGGGGAACAATTATACAAACTTGGTCTCACATTAGACCTGAAGTACCATTTGAAATCTTCATCTACTGAGTCACATTTCCCCAGGTGAGAAAGTCAGTCTCATCATCAGTACAACTAATTAATGCAGCCATACTACTGTTTGCTTGTAGTTTAGACACTTATTACTAAATAAAGTCTGTGCCACTGTTGATTAGGATTGAAATGGAAGTAGCAGTTGAAATGAAAAGGCTGTGAATCCATTGTGAACCCTCAGAACACAGCTCATAAAAATTACTCTCTATTATAAATTACATCTTAAATACTCATTTCAAAGGACAATTCAGAGTAGTTGCACATACTTGCAGGTAATGGCCTCAGGTTTTTGCTAATCAGATATTAGAGAGACAATAAGAAATAATTTTTAAAACAGAATTTCAAAAGGAGAAGAGTGGCTTTTTGGAATTTCCACAAAATTAGCTACATTATCCTTCCTCTGAACCTAAGATCTATAAAAATGTGTATTGGTGATAAACTTCTCTTTGCAAACCCTGTTTGTTCAGCTGTAGGGACACAGCAATCTCCAATGGAACCCACCACACTTGTTTCTTAGCCTCTCCCAGAGAGATGCTTAGGAAAGCAGCCTGGCTCCCTGCCTGCTTGAGCAGACTGGCTCCATTTCAGTGTAGCACATCCTGTGCAGTGGGTGGGGGAAGCATGTATAAAGCTTTCTTTTCCAGAAGCAGGCTATGTAGGTTTTCTGTCCCTTTTTTTTTCTTCCCTTGTTTCTGTTTCTGTTAACATAGCTCCTATTGAAAAAACACCAAGGGAAATGCATTAAGTTGAAAGGACAATGCAGAATTGTGTTTTCTTGTATATAAAAAAAAGTTGAGTTCCAATTCCCTTCAGAGTCACAAGAAGATTATGATGCAAATTGGTAGTAAAAGCACCACTCATTTTATTGGATCTAACAACTGGCCTTTGAGAGCTGAGGGAAAAGGGAATTTGGAGGCCAAGGGAGGGGAAAAAGCTGGCAAAAGGAAATCTTACTTACCTGTTCCACAAGTGGTGCATTTGTTAGGTTCACTTCCACTGCAGTCCAGGCAGGTGTGGTGGCATAAGTGACAGTGCTGTTTGAATTCAAACTTTCCTCTGGGGCATTGCATAACACAGTGGCCATCGTCAAAGACTCTTTTAAAGAAGACAGAGGCATAATTACAAATTTAGCTACTATTTGCTCTTTAAATCTAAAGGAAACGAAAAAGAAACTCAATAAATTCTTCTTTCACTTTATTTACAAGTCCTTGAGCTTTAAGACTTTGTTTTCTTGATCTTATTCATAGTATTTACTACATGAAAATTGTTTTGAACATGAATCTTAGACTTCAAAGATGATTTTACTCTGAAATATTTTTTCTGAGAAAAATCACTTTCTGGTCCTTTACTTAGATGTCCCTATATCACAATCTCTGACAGTGGTCTCATGTGTCTGCTAAAAGGAAAGCAATACTTGGTCTTTGTGAAGGAATAACCCATCTGTTTTACTTTTAAGACTGCCTTTAAAAAATACCATGGCTTCAGTAATACGAGCTTGTACATGAAGTCAAATATCTATCTGAATATTGGCCTTTAGGAGCTGTGTTTTTAGACTTACATGTTGCTGTAACTTAGGAATGGTATTTAGCAATTTAGTTTTCCCACTGAAACACTCCAAATCATGCTCAACTGCCTGTCCTCCCTCCCCCTACTCTGCTGGGGATGGAGAGGAGAATTGGATGGGCAAAAGGTAAAGATCACAGGTTGAGATAAGAACAATTTACTGGAAACAGCAAAAAAATAAGAAAATTAACAGTAACAGAAACAGTATCAATTACAGAGCGTACAACAGCTGAACAATTCTCGTGCCAGAGCTCACAGCTATACTGCAGGGAACCCCTGACAATACCTGACTGGCCATGCCATGCCTGGAAAGGGACCCCTTCCCCCACCCCTGGAACTAACAGTGCAGCAGTTTAGAAAAACCCCCAAATCCTAGCCCTGCCTCTCCTGGCTACTGCAGAAATTAACTCTATCCTGGCTGGAGCCAGGACATGATTCATCTCTGTATCAGCTGTGTCTTGCCCATCTGACACCTTCCAGTTATACACACACACACACACACACACACATATATATGTATCCACACACGAGCACAGGTATAATCTCCATAGTCAACGGTTGTCCCTCCAAACGTATCTGTTAAATTCATCTAGTCCAAGACTGTGGGTTCTACCCATCCTAGACCTTCCAGGGCAGGAGGACTGGTGTGCTGTCAGCTGGTTGCTGCATCAGGAGCTCACAACTGGTGTATCTGGAACTGGTTATACTCGTTGTCCATGGTAGTTATGGAATACTCTGTGTGTATGTAGTGTCATTCAGCAACAAATATTATACAATTCAACATTACAGACTGTTCTTACACAAAAATTCAAATCCCCTTGAGTAACACATTGTGTTTCCCTGGCCCTCTACCCATCAAGTCCACCAGGTCCCACGGATTGGTTTACCTTTGCTTGAGGCAGGACTAATTCAAACTGTCTTCCATAACATTCCTCATATGCAGCACAGAGACTTTATCCCCTTCTACAGTACTTGAGGTTTTATTTGGGCAGGGTGAGCTCAACTGACAGAGCCTCAGGTGTTAATTAACCATGTGGCCTTTGCTTTTTCCTGTGCTGCCCATGGTCATTTTCCATTGGTCCAACCACCTCCACAGTTTGTTATCATTCATTGAGTCAGTGTAAAGATAGAGGGAGTGTGGGCCATTTTTCTCATTCAGCAATATCTATAGCCAGCTGAATTGCCTTCAGCTCTGCAGTTTGACATGATCTACTTCAATATCTTCTGTGACTTGCTGTGTAGAGCTCCCTACAGTGGCTCTACACTTGCAATGTATCCCTACAGTATGGCAGGAACCATCAGTAGAGAGAGTATATTACTTTTCATTTTCTTTCAGCCAATTGTATTGTGGGAAATCTTCAGCCTCTCACTTTCTCCTCCTCTTCCTCCTCTGATGATGAAATTTTCACCTTTGGGCCAGTTCACGATGGCTTCCAAGATCCCTGGGCAATTGTGGTGTCCTGTTTGAGGTCACGGTGTGATTGGTGCAATCCAGTTATTCCACATAGCATGGTGGACGATGTGTGGAAGGGACTTCCTCTGTGGAATCCAGCCATTTGCTGACAGTCGGAGTGCTGAGAGGAGTTGTGTTTCAGCACCATCTTCTTCTAAAACAGCTCGAACCCCTTCATAAGCTGTCAGCATGTCCTTTTCAGTCAGGGTGTAGCAGGCTTCAGATCTGCTGTGTCCCTGACTTCAGAACCCCAGTGGTTGTCCTCTACTCTCCCCTGAAGCTGTTTGCCAGAGACTCCAGGAAGGACCATTCTTCCTGGCTGCAATGTGACATTTTTTACAACCTGTCCTGTCCTGACTGGCCCAGGGGCTACTGCACAGACAATCTCCTGTTTAATTTGCTCAAGAGCTTGTAGCTGCTCAAGACCCCTCTAAAAGTCCTTCTTCTTTCCTGTCACATGATAGAGAGGATGTACAATCTGACTGTAATCTGGAATATGCGTACCAAAACCCCACAGCACTTAGGGAAAGCTCATGGGGTTTTCTAGCTGATTGGTGGGGACATAGCTGTNTTGGGACTTCCCTTTGCCTCAGTTTGTTTTATGGTAAAATGTTTGGGATTATTTGAATTATCTTCTCTCGGTTCTCTAAGTTTCCTATGCTGTGTTTCCCCAAACAATGATGTTATCAATGTATTGCNTCAGCATGTCCTTTTCAGTCAGGGTGTAGCAGGCTTCAGATCTGCTGTGTCCCTGACTTCAGAACCCCAGTGGTTGTCCTCTACTCTCCCCTGAAGCTGTTTGCCAGAGACTCCAGGAAGGACCATTCTTCCTGGCTGCAATGTGACATTTTTTACAACCTGTCCTGTCCTGACTGGCCCAGGGGCTACTGCACAGACAATCTCCTGTTTAATTTGCTCAAGAGCTTGTAGCTGCTCAAGACCCCTCTAAAAGTCCTTCTTCTTTCCTGTCACATGATAGAGAGGATGTANCTGTCACATGATAGAGATGATGTACAATCTGACTGTAATCTGGAATATGCGTACCAAAACCCCACAGCACTTAGGGAAAGCTCATGGGGTTTTCTAGCTGTTTGGTGGGGACATAGCTGTTATTTTGTTGACCACCTCCATTTAAAACTGACAATGTGCCTCTTGTAATTTTGCTCCTAAAAACTGAATTCCTTGGGACTTCCCTTTGCCTCAGTTTGTTTTATGGTAAAATGTTTGGGATTATTTGAATTATCTTCTCTCGGTTCTCTAAGTTTCCTATGCTGTGTTTCCCCAAACAATGATGTTATCAATGTATTGCAAGTGTTGTGGAGTTTCTGCCTTTTCTAGTGCAATTTGGGTCAGTCCGTGGCAAAAAGAGTGTGTTTCCACCCTTGGGGTGAGCAGCTCCAGCTGTACCAAATGCCCCTCCAGCAAATTGTGGCCTGCACTCTTCTGCTGAAGGAAAGGAGAAAAACACATTTGCAAAGTCAGTGGTGGCACCACTCTGCTGCCTTGGACTCCAGATCATACTGAAGTTCCAGGACAGCAGTGCTCAGTGCTGGTGACTATCAAGCCATGATAGTCCAGTTGTCAGTCTCCACTGGACTTACACACTGGCCATAGGGGACTACTAAAGGGTGAGTGAGTCTTGCTGGCCACTCAGTGGTTCTCCAGTTCAGGACCCATCTCCCAGTTCAGGACCCATCTCATGGCTGGGGTTCACAGAGTCCTGGCTGGTGTGGTGTTATTGATGGTGCACTGCTTTGGTGGTGATGTTTTTATTCTACCTTCAGCAGTCCCACAGCAGAAGCGTCCTCTGAGAGACCAGGCAAGGTGTTCAGCTCTTTAACTTCCTCTGCCTCCACAGCAGCTATCCCAAAAGCCCAATAATGACTTTGGGTCCTTGAAATGGCCTCTCTTGAGGCAATCTCTGCTAAGGATTCATTCCTCCAGGGGCCTCTGGCCCAGTCACAATGGGGTGTGTTTGCCATTCATTCCCAGTCAGGGTCACTTCAGCTTCCAGTACAGTCAGCTGTCCAGCTCCCCGTCACCTCAGAAACAGAGATGGATTCTGCCCCTGCATATCTTGATGGCATCAGGGTACACTGTGCACTAGTGTCAACTAAAACCTTACACTACTGTGGGTCTCATATGCAAGGCCATGTCCTTTTCCTCCCCCTGGCTGGAGGCAGGGCCCCTCCAAGCCTGGTCAGAGTACTCATTGCTTGCTTCTTGTAAATATAAACTGGACAACTTCAAGAGGATTGGAAGTAATATCAGCTCTCTTGTTCTTGTCTGAGTACTTGTCCAGTGGAAACTGGAGCTGCATTTAACCTTGAAGAATTTCCTGTGATGGTTGTTCTTTCTCTCAGCTCAGGTACCCACGTTGCCAGGGCAGAGGTGGGTTTTCCATCCCACTTCCTCATGTCTTCTCTGTAGTCACACTGGAAAAAACACAGGTTACCTCGTTGTGTGTACTGTCTCTTCCACTCAGTGGGGCACTTGCTCCTGGTAGCAGAGGCTCTGGTCTGTGTTGGTGGGGCACGGGACTCTCTAACTTGCTTGAGACTTTCAAATCTGTCCAAAGTCTTGGACAAGCTTTTCACAAGGCCCTGATTCCTCTTCAGTCATCTCAAAACAAACTGAATTGGTCTTGGATTTCTACTTCTGTATAGTACAGGGGCAGCTGCTACCTGCATGTGTTGTTCCTCTGCTTCAGCTGCAATTTGAGTGGCCATGGTGCCGGTTGGTCTGATTTCCTCCTCCTTTCCCTGAGGGCACTGTCTAGTGTTGACCTGTGTCCAGTAAAGAGTAGGCAGGGTCCAGCACATTGCAATAAGTTACTCGTCTAGGGAGTTGCCCCAGCATTTTCCTTGCAAATATTCTGTCAGTTTATTAGGGTCCTGTAGCTGTTCAATGGTTCCTAACCATTGTAAGAGAGAATTTTCCCCCAGACAATGCCATTTTCTTCCATATTCTCTGCCACTCAAATCTACCCACACTTACGGCAAATCTTTGAATGATCTTCCTAGAAATCTCTTTCTTGACCCTAAACATGGTGTAGACCACACCGAGGAGACATACCAGACACAGCAATAAGAACATGCATTCCTTAACATCCAAAGGAAATAAAAAATTCTCACAAGCTGTCTGAAGGAGAAAAGGGAGGTGAAAAGATGGGGAAAATCATCCATTCCTGTTCTCCCATAGGCTGGGTATGATTATTAATGTATTCCCAAAAGTAGATAAGGGTAGAAGATTCCCTGAGATAAGGGTAGAAGAGCAGCTTTGGATACACATTTGGATAACCGTCACTTCCCTTGATGTTATTATGTCATAAGCTGCTATCACATAGGACACCAAGAGAGCAATCCTGATCCTCCTCCCTGCGCTGAAACAGAATATTGTGAGGAGCATATAGAGCATATATGGAGGCACGTAGAGGGTCAGTATGTATCACAAATTACACAAATGCTCAGGTCTGTTGTTATCTCAACCCTTGGATGCCAAACAAGGCTGTTGTGGTTTAGCAATGAAATTCCCCGATTTAGTGCTGCCACCAAAACACTCCAAACCACATGCTTCTTACTCACTCTCCCATCCCTGTCCCCCAAGGTGGGATGGAGAGGAGAATTGGAGGCACGAAAGGTAGAGAACATGGGTTGAAGTAAGAACAATTTACTGGAAACAGCAATGAAAAAGGAAAATGAAGAGTAACAGCAAGCATATCAATAGCAAGGTGTACTGCAGAACGATTCACATGCCAGCAGTTGCCTCTATACCATGGAACCCCTGACAATACCTGACCATGCCACGATCCATGACTGTAAAGGGATCCTTTCCCCCACCCCTGGAAATAAGATCAGGTAGCTTTGAATAACCTCCCAGCCCTAGCCATGCCCCTCCTGTCTTCTGCAAAAATTAACTCCATCCTGGCTGGAACCGGGACATACATCTGTCTATAAGTACGTAGGAGTCTGGCTGCTAAATGATCTCCTTTTGCTGGATAATTAAACATTTGCTAAAGAATCCTGTTATGGGATGAAAATTTATGGTCCATTTTTCACTGCTTCTTAATGTCTACTGTTTAAATCTGCTTGGGAGAAAAATAGAAATGCATAAATTCGTGCATCATTCATAGACTACTGAAAGAACATAAGTTGGCTAGATTTTGACAGTGTTTTCCCTTCTAAGGAAACAAGAAAGGAAAGGCTGTAATCCTCTACACTTAACTGCTTTGACCATTTTGCTATTTGAGGACTTGGGATTCAGTTTCTAGAGAAGTTGAGCGCCATTTTGGCCATTAGTACAGACTTTGAGTACACCTAGACAACAAAAGGCTTTCCATTATATTACGATAGGACATGTTTTCTTGGACTCAACCAATGGCATTAGAGAATATCTGCAATATGTCTTCATAAATTTCATTTGCTATGATAATTTTCAGATTTATTCTGAAAGAAAAGGAGAAATGTGACAGAGTTACTGGAGGTAGCTGGGCTTATGCTTATATGGCATGCAAGTATTAGTTCAATGACATGTGCTAGCTCTAATGATAGACATCCTTACAAGCAGCTCTCACAGTGGTAAAGAACATTTTTCTTGCTCTTTGTTATGTTGCCCCTAATGGGAAACACCTGGTCAGACCTTGTCACTAACCTTGGCTCAAACCGTAAACAGATGGACAAGGAATTTTGTGATAATCAGTATGTCTGGGTAAAAAACTACAGTTTCATATCTTTTTTCTTTAAAAAAACCCAAAAATAAGAAAACAAACCCAGGTAGCAGCATTTTCATTTATCAAATGATCTGACAGAAATTTTATCAAAATAAATTGACATCTACCCTGAGTTTTCATAAGGAGCTCTTGCCCCTGGGCAAGGTTTCTCTGTATTATTGTTTCTTTTACTATAGACTGCTCCATTTAATATGACTTTTTCTAGCAGCTTTCATAATGCACAGAAGGGTCTCAGAAAGCTTTTTGAAACCTTAGATACCAAAATTCAGAATTTTTAGACAATTTATCATGGTAGTTAGAGTCATGGTTAGAGTCATCCTTCCAAAAGATCTCTGAGAACTCATTACTGCAAACACCTTGGTGGTTCAGCATAATGGTGCTTGGTTCCTTCTTTGCTGTGTAAATATCTGCATGTAAGGCTCACAATATAGGTTGCAAGGAAGGAATAGACAATCTAATTTAAATGGCATTGTGAATAGGAGAAATCCACTCCACAGTCCAGAATTCTGTCCAGATATTCTCTGCTGTCATTTCTGATGTAACAGAATTTAATAATGCTTCCTCACTTACAAATTTGTTTGGACTTCATTGATCCTGGTATGTCTTTCATCGGCATAGTCATATAATAGATATTTTCAGGGCAAACTGCAGAATTGCTTAGGGATTTTCTTTCCTTGCCTTAGGTGACTTGATCCTGCTTTCATACCAATGGAAATGTCAGCTGGCTACAACACAATCCAGTGCGACAGAATCAGAGTTATTTGTGTGAGAACACAGCTAAGGGTAGGACATGTATAAAACCAGTAGTCTTCTGGAATAGGTGTGACATGACCTAAACATAAACCTCTGATTTGTGAAGCCCTGTGGAAAAGCTTCTTACTTGTTCTGTTCAATCCTCATGGCAGGTTAGAAATGTCAGCCTAATCCCTAACATCTCAGTTAGAGAATGATGTTTAGGTGCTATGAATATCTCCCAGAATTAGCCTTAGCATCCATACTCATGCCTTGAGACAATGCTCATAGCTGTGTAGAGCTACAGATGACCTAAGTTTTGTTGTTAAAATTGCCAGTTGTGATTCCAGCAATTATGGTTTAGAAAGAATGACAATGAAAGAAAGTCTATTTTGCATATAGAAAGGATTTTCTCTTTATCTGTGGGAATCATGCTGCTAAACATTAATTGCTTGTGTAGCCAGCTATTTTGTTTACATAAAAATTGTTTTCTCAAGTCCCGTGAATTTTTTTGCCCTAGACACTTCTTGCTTCTGTATGCTCTGCTAAAAAAAATACAGCCCCGTCTCCAGATGATAATGTGAGATCTTTGTACTGCACTGGTGCTGGGAGACAATTACCTTCTGAGTGGGCAGCTGATGCAGTTGTCTGACTCAGGTCCAATGCATTTCTGACAGGATATNAAAAATGGTTTATATCAGATCAGCCTTCTCACAATTAAAAAAAAATAAAACCAAAAGGAAGAGAAAAAAGAACCAAACTTTCCAGGCTGGAAAACATAATGATGAAGAAGAATTGTATCTATTTTTAATTATTGAAATGAGCACATTTCCCCATGGCATCTGGAAAACAAGTACTGGCTCCCTTGGGGAACCAGGATAATCACACCTGTTTGTTTGTTTGTTTGTTTGCTCTTTTCCACATGAATTTGAGAAAAAGTGATTTTTTTGTTAATTTATTTTGCATCAGTTGAAGTAATGAGACTCTTAAGATTTTGATGAGTTACATCAAAAGTACTGCTACTGAGGAGAATTCGTTATGTTACATCTTCTGAGCTTGATTGCAAGCTGCAGGTTAAAGGGTTTGCTGTCATGGGTATGGATATGTTACATGAGGAGATGGACTTGAGCAAGCTTCCATCAGCCAGAGACCTGTTGGTGCTTCCCAAACCTCTAGCTATAGCATACTTTGTCTCACTCCTGGGCTGCTGATGGTAAAAGATCTAGGCTTTAATTTTGGCTGAATTGAAACTTGGTGCAAAAATGCAAAATTCTGACTTGAAAAAAATTTTATATTATATGGATTTCTACCTCAAAACTGAGATAAAGATATAAACATTTCCAGATCATTAATATGCTAGTACTATCATGCTGCTGAAGTGCAAAATTTGCCTCTTTATTTACTGAATATTAATTAAAACACTGGTACAAACTGGTAAGCTACATGCCTAATAACTCTTAGGGCAGAGATTTGGTAAGTAGTATGAATACTTTGTCTCTGTGCAGCATCATGTGGGGACAGTAAATCGATTTATCACGCAGTTTTATAAAGCTCAAGATTGGGTCTTTTATGTCAGTTTGTTTTGGGAAAATTTATTATAACCGAGTCTATATATTTAAGGAATTGGCTGTTCCTTCATTCTTGAGTAATGGAAGAGGCTGGGCAAAAAGTCCTATATAATACATAAAACCTGCAGTTTCTATGGATACTTCAATATCAAGCAACTCTTTCCACTTGCATCGCTGCTGGAAAATCCAGATCTGGCAAATATAGTGAACTTTAGGAATCAAAACACAAATATGGAACGACTCGGGTTTGGCTCTCACTTGCAATAAGTTCCTTACATTTGAAGAGCAAAGGCACCGTACAAGCAACCACTGATACCAGTTTAAAACAATGTAGGGAAGAAAAATTTTCTAAAATACTGCAAATTACGTTCTCTGTCTGTTGTGTTTTTAACAGTTGTGTTTTTATATGTTAAACAGCAATAAAAAATTTTATAATAGTTGAAACCTCTGGTATGAGATATGAGCTAGGATAGTACTTACATACCTAAGGGGATGGGAACAGTATAGTTATAAAGGCAAATTGACTGGAACATCCAGCCAGCCCTGGGTGAAACCTGCAGTACCCAAAATGTAGGCAGAGATGTAATATTTGTTTTGTAATGATTTGTGTGTCTTCTAAAGAGAGGAAAAAAAGCAGAAGACAAGCCAAAAGCCAGTGATAGAACCACATAAACCATGAAGACAATGCTCCTCAGAGGTTGGTCTGGGATCAGTGCTAGCTGGGAAGAAGTTCAGACTGAGAGAAAATGAAGCATCTCCTGATGAGATCAGGGAAACAAGAGTCTTTGAATGCGAACATGCTCAGACATTTTTATAGTTCTCATTATCCAAAGAGCAATTTGTATACATCTATATCTGTATATCTATGTTTCTATTTCCATGCATTTATGTAATCCCTTGCATGCCCATAAAGGCCAAAACTTGAATTGTGTAAACTGACTAGTTCCATGGAACTGGTGCAGCATTTCTGAATGATGCAACGAAGATGCATTCTGAACAATTTCTGAAGATGTGACACTGCATCTTTTATGAGTAATTACTTTATAGTGGACTAAAACTAAAAACATTAGAAAAGCTGTTACACATATAATTCAGTAGGATTATAAATTTTTCTAGATGTTACTCAGATAACATTGTTGTTATCTGGGCAACCGATAACAATGCATATCTATCATAATACCAAATATTTATAATTTTCACCCTCTAGAAAAAAATAATGTGGCCTTCAGTCCATTGAGAGATTTGGTAAATGTAAGCCTCTGGAGCCTTTTTGATATTTAGCCAGAGGATGTAACATTGAATCCCACATTCTCAAATGATTTATGAGATTTTAATATATAATTGTGTCATGGTTTAGGAATAGTACNGTTTTCCATTGCAGGTATGATGCTTGTTTTTTATTCTATTGGATTTACATCACTGGAAAATCTGTCAGGGTGACTTTATTACATAATTGCTTCTCTGATGATGTTTTGTGATGTGTATTAGAAAACTTTTGTATTTCTCCTTTATTTTCCCATACTACCTGTATGTTTATCCTGTGTAGCTATCCACTGGACCTAAGCTACTAATTCATACACCTCAGCTATGCATTCATACATAGCAGAAGTACCTAGTTTTAAAAGATTTTAGTTATTTCTATGTTATGCCTTTCATTGGAAGTGGTGTAATTAATTTCAGCTGTGCTTGGAATAGTGCCAGGAAGAACAGTTCTGTGGCTCTGAACTGAAGAATTCTAACGAATACTATTACAAGAATGTGCACCAGAAAATACTTACATATTTGGTCCTCTGAATTGCAAATCACATCTAGAACTGTAGATCTGACATGCTAAAAAAATAGGTTTTGGTGGATATTCAAAGAGTTAACACTGAAATTAAGAAAATAAGACTTTTAAGCTATTCCACAGGGCAGATCAACCATCTGCCAGAATTCCTTGTGAGAAATTCACCTAGACAAATACAGGCTGTCAAAGCCTCAATCCTTTTCTTCTTTTCTGTATTAGAAATACCTACTTAATAGAGGAATAATCTCAAAAATGTGTCTTTACTTAGCTTTCAATCAGGCAATGATNATGGTTTAGGAATAGTACACCCCAATTCTCTGACCTCACTGAGATTTACCTGAGCCAGATATCACTTGCTTGCTTTCCTTCCCCCACTGTTTCCCCTCCTCCTTTCCTCTCCAGGGATGGAGTTGAAAATTAGAGGCACAAAAATGTGAAACTCACAGGCTGAGATACGAACAATTTATTTGAAACAGCAATGAGATAATAAAACAGTAACAGCTATGATGTTAATAACAAAAGATTGAAATAATTTATTTGGAAAATAAAACAATATTGGACTGTTTTACCCTCCACCCTTTCTCTCACCACTGGAAGGAGAGAACAAGTCCCTTTGCTTGCCCGTCAAAAGTGATGTAAGATGGCATCCAATAACATAAGGGTCTGGCCATGCCCCCTTCCCAGATAGTATAGAAAATTAGCTTTGCCCTGGCTGAAACTAGGAC
>VXBC01011972.1:200455-242299 GCA_013399945.1 Ploceus nigricollis
GTGTTAGAGACATTTGTAAGTATCCAAACAGATTCTTTACAATCCATTACATAATTAAATCTCAATAGTGAATATATATTTATATATAACATATATAATATTAACTTAAACTTTGAAAGCATTATGTTCTATTTAAACACCCTATACTGAGAAATGAGGCAGTAACAGACTAGTAGTTAAACTAGCACAGTTTTGAATGTTTACCAGGAAATTTGTAATGGGCACCAAAGGAGCTTGACTGCACTCTCTCATACTGAACCAGGCTGAAATAGTTTATCTGCTCTCTGCTAAAGAGGACATTACCTCTAAAGGTTTGAATTAGTTTGTTTGTAAAACATCCACAGTCATTTTTGATCCCCTTTATTATCCAGGATTTACATGCTTAAACAGCTGAAATCCATTTTCTGTTTGTATGTCTTGGAAAGCTAACTGAGAAAGACACTTTGCATGTTTTAAGTATTATCCCCAGCAAACAGTATCTTTGAAGTTCAATTTGTTGTTTTCTGTGAAATGACTGTCTTTTGAACAGTATGCTGAGTGAAGCTGAAGAAGACAAATTAAACAGAAATTTGTACTGGCAGCCATGTGCCTGGGTAGAAGAAGAGTGAGGCTGGGGCCACTTCTCACTCAGGACCATTTTACAGTGAGGTAACTCCATTGGCCCTAGCAGGACTATTCCTGCTGAAATTTCTACTGTGAGCAGTTAAAAGCAGATTCAGGCCCATCACGGCACCAAGAGAACCACTGATTTATTGCCCTACATGCAGTTTTTCCTGGAGGTGTATTTGGCACAATTATAAATCCAGTCCTGTAAACACATCCTGTTGTATATAGTCACACTGGCATTTACATACGGGCACTATGAAACAGTTCCACATATCTGTATGATAATATCCCCTTTTTAAATGAACATTACAAGACAACAATAATTTATGAATACTTCTTACATGTTAGCAATGTTTTCTGACTTCTGAGCATATACATTACTCTCACTTATGCAAATCAAGAGAAGTAGTATATTCTAAATTTGTCCACTACAGGAACAATAGGTTTCTTATGTTTATTTGAAATAGCTTTGACAATTTAAAAAAATAAAATAAAAATCCTAGCATATCTGTTAATAAGCCACCTGTCTAAAAATGAAATCTCTATGACCAAAACCACATTTTGGGCAAACATATATACATACCGCATGTGATACAAAAAATAGCATACAGCAGAGGAAGTAAGAAAGAAATGTGTGCAGAAATGTTCACTTTCCATTTTTTAAAATAGTGTTAGAAAAGGGGCAGAACTTAGTCCTGCACTAATGATGTTTCTGATCCCCTCAGGAACTCAAGTTCCCCCTGTCAATACATACAGCACAAAAAAAGACTAATGCAATTTTTTTTGTATTGTTTAGTTTTAATCCATGTAAACTTGTGTTGTATTCTTGAAGCACTATTTAAACATCTTGAAGTGGAAAGAAGCAGGAAAGAAGGGAAGAAAAAGAACCTTCAAAAAACAGGAATAATCCTAAGGTTGACAGGAAATCAAATCAAGAGTTAAATGTTAATTTTGGCATCAAATGCTTTGGTCACACAATACTGACTCTGTGATCCTGGATGCTCAGCTCTAGACACCCAGTTATGAAAGGTAGGCGTGTTGTAGTTTTTCCATTTAAGTTCCAACAAACAGTTCGCCATCTCCCCAGACAAAGAGAGGGGAGAGGGAGAAAGGTGGCTTGCTTTCTTTTTCTTTCTTTTTTTTTTTTTCCTTTTTCAGTAATATGAATTAATCTGTAAGTCAACAGGAGGAGGAGGAGGATGCTGGGAGGTGTCAGTTCACCCCTTTTGTTTACATGTTCTGCAACACAATTGCTGAAGCACTTTCCTCTGGCAGAGATTGTTCTTTTTCACCAGCATACAGAATCCTCCCTCGGCCCAGGACTCTTCCGTGGCTTCCAGAGGGTAGCAGCAAGAGAAGGAGGGGAGGTTGAAGGTTTGGAGAGCACGGCGTGTACAATGGAGGAAGGTTTAATTGGTCAGACATGCAGATTTGGTTGAAGAGACCATTCAGGAGCAGGTAGCAAGTAGGAAATTTGGTCCATCAAAAGGAATTTCAGTCAACAGCATTTTTTTTTTCAGGAAGAGATATTGTGTGGTCCAACAGGGAATGATTGGTATCCATTTATGAAAAGGAAAAAAAGATTAGAAAGAGAATAATTAGAATACAGTGATATTTACAGCAAAGGAATTTGCTCTCAATTTTTATGAATTAAAAGAATAAAACAATCAAACCACAGGAAAAGAGTAAAACTTTCTCAACAGAAATGTATACCCTGTAGAGTGAGTTGATTGTAAGGCATTGAAATAAGACCCTTTCTGCTTTTGTAAATTAACAGAAAAAAAAAACCCCAAACCCTCCTGGACTTTCCTTGTTACCCTAGACTGCTGAGAACACGTGCTGTGTGGTGTGACCCAGCATGGTGCATTGCAAGTGCCTGAAGGCCTGCACATCCATGTGCTGCCCTTCCATGACAGATGCATTTGGAAGAATGGTGGTGACAGTAGTGAGATGGGGTGTCCTCACCCTCGGGAACTACAGGGTATGTGATTGAGGCTGCACGTTACAAATGAAAATGGATTTATCCAGCCATGTTAAAACCCAAACTGGTATCTCAAATGTTTGCATTACAAAAATCAACTGCAATACCATATTAGCATTACACTTCTTAATTTGTCTATGTATATTTCTCCTCTTCTGGACTTGCTTTAGACAATAACTCTTCCAATGTCCAGACATGAGAAGGGCTCATGACTAGTTTACCAATATCTGCAATGTAGCTTTACAATGAACAGGATACTTTTCAAAGTTTGGAAGCCTATATTCCAACAGGAAGTGCAAAGGTCCACAGGAAGAAGTCCAAGACTCACACCTGTGCTCTTTGTTTCTTCTTTTTAAAGTCTTTTTTAACTCTTAGTAAATCCAGTGGAAATAAGCTGGACCCAAGAGTCACTGTTAGCTTTTACCATATCTGATGTCAGTATCTTCCCAGACTTTGTTCTGATATGATTTTCCTGTTGGATTGCTCTTGTTATGCTCTATTTACAAGTAATTCACATGGTAACATTTTTAGAGAAGTACAATGTTATCTAAGTGTCTCTGTAATTGTGACATTTAAAAGGAATTTATATTAGTGAATAATTAAGCCAATCATATGCAATAAGAAGGCTATCTTGGTTGCCACAGAGAATTTGGAGGAAGTTCAAATCTCCACCCTAAATTGTATGTTCCCTATTTCAGAATCCTTTTCTTCTCACTACCCTTTCACACAAGTCAAGCAATCAATGCTTTAAATAATTTTTATTTATCAGCATTTTCAGTTTAAAGTGCTGAGATAGATAAATGTAATTCTATTAATAGTACTCGAGGGTCTTCATATAAAAATCTATTGAAAGCAACGGCTTTTGAACAAATGCTAAGGAAGGAAAAGTAGGTTGTTGGCAAGGGAAAAAATTATTTTAGGAAAATTCAGGTAAATTATGTGAAGTGGATGTGACAAATCTTGCTAACACATGCAAATGTAAATTTCACCTTTTCATACATCTGAAAATTTTAAAGAATAATGTAGACTATACTTAAGAAGAAAAGCAGGCCAAACCAACCCAATACACGTAACAGAAGAAGCTGGAAGTGATAAAATGGATCTTTTCAGAGACTTGCACTCACCATCCTTGCATACTGTTCCAATGACACAGACACCAGTGTCTAAGTTATAGCCACTTGGACAGCTTGTACAGTTTCTGTCTCCTTGGCCACTGCAATCCAAACAGCTGGCATCGCATCTGAAAGTCAATGGCAGGAGTTGGTCTTCTGGCCTCACCAAATATAAGGATTCCTACGAGACCTCTTTTGTATTGCAAAGGACTTGTTTGTTCTTTCTAGAGGTATAAGGTACTATAATATTACTACTACTAATTTTGATAATAAATAATTGACTATCCCTGCAACTCAGTCCCCTGTTTCTTTCCATCAACAAATTTCTATTCCAGAGTTTTTACTACACAGCTGCATTATTCTAGTGTGTTGGAACTACGCATAAATAATCAGCAAAAGTATGAAGCTGATGGTGCAAACATGTGCATGTGAAAGGCACAAACTAAAGCCACATGACAGAAATGACTGACATGATGCCCAGTCTCTTCATCACCCATCTTGCTCCATTGTCTTTTCATTTCATATCAATTGTCTTTTTATGTAGAACACACTGAAACACACAGGGATTCCCTTCCTGCCCTGAACTTAGATCTGAGTCAACAATAAATGATTCCAAAGGGCAACAAATGATATTTGTTTAACAAAGTATGGAATAGAAAAAATGTTCCTTCCTTGCACAGCACAACTTTGCCCAAGATTTATCCAGCCATTTGTGCACTTGAGTCAGGTAAACAGTTCTGGACAGTAGTTGAATCTACCTGCACTGTGTTTGTGAATATGCAGTGGAAGAACTGAAATGGTCTTCATAAATACTAACTAACTTGAAATGAAAAAACTGTAGTTTGATTGTTTTTGTTTGCTATTAAGAAATGTAGATCCTCTGTCAGATTAGTAAATGTTATGCTTCTATGCAAATCTACTTACAGGCTCACTACAGGCTGTTTTAAAGTGAAGGTCACACACATATACCAGAAAAAATACTTTTATAGGACCTGTATGAATATAAATCATATAATAATAATAATGATAATAATAACAACAACAAAAATAGTATCTTTTTCTTATTTACTTAGCATTAAGTATTTTTTTTATGTTTTGATGTCAACAGTGTTTTGTCTTCTAATAAGTATGATCATTTCCAACACAGTAATAGCTAATATACTGCCAAATATCAGATACATCAGCCACTGATCATACCTTTTGCAGCTTTTGTATCCACTTTCAGTGGAATGATCAAGGTAATAGCCACTACTACAGGACAGCACACATCTTCCATCTTCCATAAAGTAACCCTGTGTGCAGTTTATACAGGCATCTACTCCAGCACCTTAGTCCAAAAAGAAATTGTTAGAAGGCAGGTACATTGTCAAAATAAACAATTACATCATTTCAGTGTATCTTTTTCTGAAACGAAAGACTGTAGCTCTAAAGCTCCCACAAAATCTCTAAGTCATTATTCCATCCTTGGAAGAAAATGGAAGGCATTACTGGAAATCTACTAAAATTAAAAAAAGAAAAAAAAAAGAAAAAGGAAAAAAATAAAAAAGAAAGAGGAATTTATGAACTCTTTCAGTTAAAAACCTAGATTTCTATGCTAGTTGAAAGAAGTTTGCCGTATTTAAAATGTAATTAAAAGCTACTAAGAGAATGAAGGATTCACATGTAAACAATGATGCTATACTGTAACTGTGATATAGTGGAATAAAATCAGAGGTAAAATCGTACAGGAATGAAAATTATGCAGACGAATGTCAGTGTGGTACCTGCACATGTTGCACAGGAACGGTGGCATGGTTCACATTCTCTGCCATTATGGTATTTTCCTTCTTCACAGCGGATAGCACATCTGGTGCCATGCAAACTATTATAAAAAGGAAAAAAAGCACAGAGAAGATAATGGCAACAGAGAACAACAAGATCGTGCACAATCCAGTAATTCTCTTTTAATCAAAGAACAACCCATATATTACGATTCATTAGCTTCTTTCACTGGTCATATTTCATAAATTTAGAGACACCAATCACTCAGAGAGGGAATACAAAGCAGTTTTGCCCATGGTGGTGTAAAGAAGCTGTTTACAAACTCTTTGTTAATACTACCAAGTAACTGGGGACAGAAAAGAAATTAACAACGACAAGCAGCACTAAAAATTCAGGCATGTAAAATGCAATTATCCATGAGGAATTTGGCAGAGGGTCAGCATTAAAAAAAATGCTAAGGGACTTGTTAACTGAATGCCAGTTCTGTGTGGCCTGTGAGATTTGTTGAGATTACAGATGGAGGTATTCTGCCTGCAGGCACTTTTGAGAGAGCACAAAAATGTGAGTAACAAGTCACATTTTTATGTATTCCTTGAAGTAGCTGTTTATTGCTTTCATGTTATATGGTGCCTATATAGCAGTTTGTTGGGGTTTGGGTTTTGTTTGTTTTTTTGAAATTTTTTTTTTTAAACTAGGACTTCTCTGCCATGTTTACCACCTTCTGCAGAATCTCAGGATTCATCCAATTTAACACTTCCTCTAAAAATGTTCATCAGCTCTGGGGTTTCCCACTCTAAGTGCTAACCATGTTTTTACAGATTGGATCCAGCAACAGCTAGGTAAGTTCAGCACCACTGACAATTTTCAAGAGTGTATTCAGTCCCAGTTTAGAAAATATACTACCAATTCAACAAAACTTCACAACCCCTGTTTTTCTCTTGTTTTTCCTCAGCGACATACCTCAAAGAGCTTTACAATGCACATAGCATTGTCATGTTTTTACAGATGGGAAAATAATTTGCCCAAGTTTATTTAAGGGGCCAGTAATGGAGTAGATCTGGAATTCAGGTCTCTCAAGACCCACTCAAGGAAGGCCTGGCTCATTGATACCACTTGCAAGAAAATGCAGAAAGTATGGAACAACTATGGAATATGAAATGCATGTCCTGAAAGGCTCCATTTATCTGAAATAACCACATATTTTTTAAAAAATGCTACCAAAAGTGACTCTCTATTTGCTAAAATTGCCCACGAAAACATGAAGGGTAGGTTTTAATTTTTTTTTAGTATTTCAATTTCAGTAAAGGAATCCAACTATTGATGTTCTAGAAGCAAACATTCAGCTTTTACTAAAAGATGAAAATCCACTTTAATGCAACAGGAAACCTCAGTGTTAAAACATTAACACAATACTTGTATTTGAAAGAATACCTACAGGTACTGAATAGTGACTTTATATTTTTTGTGGCACTAAGCCAGCATACAGTCTGTCATGAATATTATAAGATTTTTGACCTTTGCTACTTGGATCAAAAGGTCATTCTTTATAAAGGAGCTTGAAATGTGTACTGCTGCTTTGTATGTTTATCTATAATTTTAAAGAATAATTAAGTTCCCTTCTGAAGGAAAAAAAATCTCACCTGCTGTTTAAAATATATGATCACTGTACTGTAATAGAATTGAGCCTCAGGTACTTGAGGTAAGTGAATGACTGGATACATGAAGAAATACAATGAAGATAAGAAAATAATTTCTAACTACCACATGAATGAATCAGAAAGATTAATACAATTCATTAGCTCTACTTCTAAAGCAATCCTTGACTGACATAATGTAGGTCAAAAATTGAAGAAGCCAGCTTTCCACATGACCGTGGCTTTTATGTTACCTGATATAAAAGGCCTTCTAAAAATCTGTTGTCAGCCAAATTGGCACAAAGGATCACTATTACAAGCTAAACAGCATTGGAACAGATGAAATGAAGGCCATGCAAGGTTAAATAGCTATCTGATGTTCTTCATTGTGTATCTACAGCCTTGTCTACCTCTTCAGATATCATGTTTAGAGACATACATCATTTCCTTACCTTAGGCCATGTCTGCATTCTGTGCAGATTTGGAATTCAACACAGGTCTTGCAGTTTTCACTACATTTACGACAAACAATCTTATCTACAAGAGAAAAAAAGAAAACAACCCAGAAAACCTTGGTCAGTTTTGTTTGATAAAATTGTATGAATATATTATTGCATGACTTACTACTTTCTAGTTTGACATCAACATCAAGCTACACTAAAACAGCAAAATTCTGCCTATCATAGCTTTTTCCATCAAATATAAAATGGTTTACAATATCTCCATACATTTGAAGTTATAGTTGCACCCTGAGAAAAAATACGTTTTGAGGCCATTAAAAATTTTCATAAACACTTAAAATTTACATTCACTATTTATAATATGGACTTAAGTCACCTTCTCATATAGTAGTGATATGCACTAATGACTGCCCTCTGTTCTGGAGACTGTCCTGCAATCTTACACCTTCCATGCCAGCAGTCTGTCCTGTCTTCCTGATTTGGTGCTAAAAGACACACCTGCATAAACAGATCTGAACTTAATAAAGTGAATATATAAATTACTTAACAACTGGGTTTTTATCTCTAGAGATCCCTACTGTAAGAAATGCCTCTCTCTCTCCAGCCCTGCTGTCTTTTGACATGCAGTGAGTGACACATACCATTCTGAGAAGAAAAACTCAATTTCCCCATTTAATCCTAAATTTTCATCTATCCATCTTAATTTGTATGGGAAAGAGTTCCCTTTACTGTAGTTCTCACACAGTGAAAATGCAAGAATTAAGGTAGGACCTGTTTTTACTAATTCTCAGAAACAAGCACACAGCTTCATGCTGGAGAAAGCAGAACGTTAGGTACCTAGATAAACAAAGCTCCTGAGAACATATCTATCTTCTAAAGAGAGTCTAAAGATAACAAAAGTCAGTGCAGTTTTAAACCCATTTAATATACGTCTAAGTATTTTTGTTAGCCAAAGCTGGAAATTAAACACAGACAGTGTACTTGGCAATCACAGGAGGAAGCTGAAGGCAGGTACCTATCATGGCTGGGGATTACTGCTCTTGGGCAGTCATATCACTCCGGAGGTGCTTAGGTCTGCCAGAAACATTATTTGCAACCATGTTACATCTGAAGAGCCTGTTTTTGGTAGAGCTCTGGTTCACTGGCCATGGCCAGCGTCTCAGCTCTCACTTCTGGTGCCATATAATCTGGCTGAATGCGGAATCAAGGACAGAATGGGTGCTGTCTGCCCCTTCCCCAAGCAGTGATAACCTTTGCTGTCCTTCAGCTGACTTGCTCTTGAACTGCCCTGGTTCCGCTACTGTTACTCCCAGGTACCCCCAGCTGAAAAGACATCCTGCAATAAGCATGGTTTTTAAAATAAAGGAAGATTATTCAGGACGTTCTTGATCACACTTGGCAACTTTTTAATAAAAGGAAGAGGATAAGAGATCAACATACACTTTTCCTGCTCATAAGCATTCCAGCAACCTCCCCAGATGAAATTCTGTAGCCCGCAATACAAAACCAACAAGAAATACTAACTCTTATCCAGGTAAAACCCATCAGGGCAGTTGGTAATACAGCTATTGGTTACTTCATTCAGGTAGTAGCCAGATTTACAGGTCATGCACTGGTCATTATGGCCTCCAACACAGGTTTCACAATTGGGTGAGCATTTTTTACATCGTTTCTTGTCTGCATTGTAGTGACCAGGTGGGCAGGTCGAAACACAGATCCTGCAGACAGCAGGGAAGAGAAGGCAGAATTGTTAATGAAATAACCTGCCACCACATTCCTGGACCATGACTGCAAAGCAGAAGTATTTCTCAGCATTGTTGCTTTTCTAATGATGATGTGCTTACTAAGATATAACCCTTCAAAGCACTGCATCAAGCTGACTCTCTTGCATTTATGTCCCTACACATGCTCTCTCACCAGCGTGTCTTGTCAGACAGTCTACAGTATAATTTTGGACCATCTACATTTCTTCCTATGTTGTTCACCTAATCATATGAGCTGCAGTAGCTATGAGAGTCTATGAATACATATATATACTGAGAAAGCTTCTTATGGAAAAAAAAGAGGCGGGGATATAATCAGAGAAGGGTTTTTCAAACCTGTATTTTAAATTCTGATTAGCTAGGGTTTGGGGTTTTTTTAACTCCAAAGAAAATTTTGCAAAATCAGGGGAAAATGAATTATCCATGACTGCAATGAAGAGAAGAGGAAAGAAAGTTAAGATATATACTAAGAAATCAATGAAGTGAAGTTTTTTCCTCTTTCTCTTACCTTGTGTTGTTTTTAGATTTGTAGTAATAGTGCAAACAGTCAGTACAATGATCTGGTCCTGGCCCATCACACCCTACTTTACTGCATTCTGCATCGCAGGGACCTGTAATGAAAACAGAATACAGAGGGACAAAGGGATTAAAACTTCTCATTTAAGGGACACCTTAAAACACAGGATTTTATTGCAGAATGCAATCTGTT
Source organism: Ploceus nigricollis (assembly GCA_013399945.1). NCBI lineage: Eukaryota > Metazoa > Chordata > Aves > Passeriformes > Ploceidae > Ploceus > Ploceus nigricollis. The sequence goes on from VXBC01011972.1 coordinate 210,483, forward strand.
TCCTTCTCTTGAGGACTACACCTAGCAAAGGTAGCTTGGTTTGCTACTTGCACTGTGAGCTCAAGATTGAGCTCTGGGTGACAGAAGCTCCAAGCAAGAGGCTGTGCAGACCCTTTGCATAAAAAATTACATGGGGACCTACGTCACCAGTCGGGTGACCAGACATGCAGAGACACAGCAAGAGCCAAACACCCTGAGACTTCCATGTGCTAAAACTGTAAGGGTACAAAAGCCCAAGGCTTCCCTTGTTCAGGGTCCATCTTCAGAGGCACACAGCTCAAGCTGTTATTTTTTTATTTAGTTACTGCACCAAGTTTAAGTTATTCTAAGGATTGGGAAGTCTGAGACTCTGCTATGGGAAAACTAGGGTTGAGCTAGTGAGGAAACCTGGCCTGATTATTTGAGTGTGGGTGAGTGTAGCTGTGAAGGGGCCTTGGTCCTAGCTCAGGTGTTGAGAAGTGTTGACTTCCAGAGTGGCTCCTGGATGGTTGGACAGGGAGGTTTCCTGAATACCTGCATGATTTGACTTCAAAAGTTCAGAAAAAAAGGCAAGCTTTTTTAACAAGTATGACATCCTCATTTTACTTGGAAATGTGCAAAAATTTCTGTAACTCATAATTAGGAATGATTAGCAAAATAATTTCTAAAAGGAAGGACAATCATTAATATCATGATCAGTGGCTGCTCTGGTTCCCAAGTGGGTATCAGCTGGTCCAAGTGGCTACCATGACCCAGTGAACCAGACACCAGGGCCGTGATGCTCTGTGCTGCTACACACTACAAAAGCCTCAGCTAGTACTTGCTGATTCCCAAGTCCTCCATTTCACCTGCACTCATATTAGGCTTGGCAATGCTTGTGGATCTGTTCCAACTTAGTATTTTCTATGATTTTGTTCTTAGAGTTTTCAAATAGATCCTTCCTTCTACGGGAGGAGGGAACCATCAAGTCTTGCTTTTATGCAGATGAACAATAACTGTGGGGGAAGTTACAACTTTGTAATGTCTTGAGTTTGCTTCATATAAAAACTTAAGAAGTTTTATGCTAGTGACCTTTACAGTAGAGATAGTAGTGTTTCATTACCTACCTAGTGTTTCATTACCTATTCATATAAAAAAATAACAGCTTGAGCTGCACATCTAAAATAGAGACTGTGAGACTGACATGCTATGAAAGGAGAATGGAATAACAGAAAATACTAAATTGAACTTTCTCCTCCTTTTCTCCGGCCAGAGATATACTTCAGATTCATCACATGGTGCTGCTAATGGTGGATTACATGTAAGAAACTGCCAACTTTACTTATTTTGCAGTGCTGAAAATCTAACTCTACTAAAGTCTAATGACAAGGTTGAAAAACTTCTATACAATCAGTAAGAAACAACACAGATGTAGAAAATAATGTTCTTCTCATATATATATATGCATAAATATATATAGCTTTATATATTTATATGCAAAACAGTGCATTGCTCATAGCATGTTAAGTGTAGCTTAAAAATATATAACTCTATGCATGCAAACTCAAATGCCTAACATTCAATTATGAAACAAATACTTCTCATCTTCGGTGAAGAATCCAATTCACCGAACACTTTACATATGCAGATTCTCAGGTCATCCTTAAAGCCGTTAAGGGTTCAGTAACTGCATAAACAGAGTAAATGAATATACACACCTGAATAGTCATCTGTTGCATAATCTTCTGTAGGGTCTTCAACTGGACTGGAGCGCACTCTTTCCATTTTGGAAAAATCATTTCTTGGTGAGTAAGGCTGGATGGATGTTCCATACAGTACTAAGGACCACTCTTTCAATTTGCCTGGAAGTTAAGTATTATAAAACTGTTTTCAGAACTACTTCTCTTTCCTGTGTCTTACAAAAGTATGTGACTTTTAGGCATGTTGTTATGAGTAGTTATGGAAGACACTGCTTTTCAAGTAAGTGCAATAGCTGTTTTACTATAAGCTGAGAAAGCATATTTTCTTCAATCAGATCTTTACACTGCATTTTCGTTGCACTCCAATCTCTTGTAGATCTAGCAAAGGTTTGCACCATGGGCTGAACTCAATATAAACAATAAACAAAACATCTGGGCATACAGTTATTTGGAATATGTATATGGTACTGCATAAGATGGTTTTGCTCTGGATTTTACTTTCCCCTCAGAACACTATTAATTGTCCAGTAATTATTATTTGAGATCTTTTAGCTAAGTAGCTGTATTCAGAATTCTGACTTAAGAAAGGGATTAAATAAGAGAACCTTTCATTGATTTTAGGACACAACTTGATGAAGAAGAAACACCTTCTCTCAAAACCTCCATGGAAGAACATCACTGTCCCACTCAAATCAGCATAATTTCTAATTTATTTGTGTCAGTTATTTGGCAGATATATCACTGTACTGTCTGCAATCATCACTAATATTTTATCCTCTTAATATTTGAGTGAAGACAGAAAAAACCGTCTGGCCACCTGAAGCATTATATGACTTTCTGATAAGTTTTTTTGGGGAGGAATAAAAAGATAAAGGTGTATCAAGTCATCAGTTCATGCTGTCAGAACATAAAGGGTGAACTTTCAGTCCCCACCTTTCTCTCTATACTACCAGGTGAAAAAATTTGGAGAAAGAGCAAAAGCACTCAGGCCTAAAATAATGGCTAAAGAAAAGATGCATAAAAACCACATCCCTACTTGAAAGGTGCAACCGAGGCTTGGTATCAGCCCATCATCTTGGTTATGTTAATCTGTGCTGGAAGAGCTAGTTGTAAATGTCAAATTTTCATTAAAACAAAGAGAAATCAGAGAAGCAGCGAGAATTTGAATGATCCTGTTTTGGAGGCTGTTTTGTGGTTAAAACTCTTCACAAGGAAAACTATTATTTAATGAGAAATGTTATCCAGGTATGACACTTCTCAAGAAAATAATGTAGTATACTTCATGTAAAATTAAATTCAAGCAATCTTCCTCTTCTTTCATTTTAACTATATTCAGTAACTTGAAATATTATTCACTTGGATTTTTCAATCTGTACAATCAAATTAATTTGACCTTGACAAGTGATTTTCTGTATTTTTCCCAATGTCATCTGGTAGCCTCCAGTGACATGACAAAGACAAGTATCTCTCTGCTTGTACATGCATACTTCTAGCAGTAAGCAACAATAACCAAATACACTACTTGACAGATCGTAAGAAAATTCTTTTAAATAGCTTACACTAGGGCTGAAGACAGAAATCTCTGTCTCTTGCCAATCCAATTCAATCTTTTTGAGACAAAAATTTCTACACTTCATATGAAACCTTCTCTGTTGTATACTCAGTTTTTGAGTAGAAACTACAAACCAGAGACTGTATCACATGGCAGTTGTATCACACAGTAGTTTTCAACTTTTCACATCTGAATTATTACTTTCTTTAAAGAGACATTTGATCTTGATTTTAAAAATTAACGGCTGATGAATCTACCACACCTGCTGCCAAACTATTGGCAAATTACCTTGGCTGTAAAACCCAATACACCTTGTTTTCAATTTCTTTTCCTACCCACAGACATGTAACTCCTAAAGAACCATTGGATTAAAAAGATCCAAATCATGTATTTTCTTCCTCTAAAGACATGTGGGAATCAAGTTACATCTCTATGTTCCTTAGACTGTGTCCTTAATGGCACTTTTCTTTTTAAAAAAGAAGTCACACAGGGAGATAATTTTCAACCAGATATGCAGTCATATCTACAGCCCTTTCAAAGATGCATCTTATTCATGTCCAGTCCCTGCCTTTTTTTGTGTTCTAAACCACTTCCAGAGCATACAAATCATAATACATTGGATGCAATTTAAAAAAATTGTGTTTTGCTAAGTTATTCAGATCTTTTTATCCCCATTTATTATGAGCCAAAACTCACTCAAATAGAAAACAAGAAATTTTTATATTTTTCCCAGAACACTGGTAGAAGTATTTGCAAGAACCTACTACAAATAACCACAGGTAAAGATGCTCCTAAGTCATAGCATATTGTGTTCAGATTTTACATATACAGAAGATCTTGTACTAACATCACTGCAGGAAGGATTGTTACTCTGAATGCATATATAATGCAAAAGGGCAGCAAGGGGAATAATGTAGGGTCTCTCAGGAGATTAGTTGCCTTTTAAGAATAGTTCAGTAAATAAGGAGGAGAAAAATTTATGTTACTTGCCAGTAAATAATGAAGACTGCCTCAAGGTAGGTTTAATTTGCACAATGAAAATATTTCAATAACTAAGTATATATACATACACACACACTTTTATAATAAATAAACAAAGTATGCACATTTAAGCCAAAATCTTTCTTTCCCCATTTTTGGCTGATTCCATCATTTAATCTGGCTAGAATAATCCTTTCCCTGCTTGTATTTAAGATGTGTTACTAAGGTCCCATGTTGTATCTATAGAAGAAAGGGTATATTGCAATGTTTCAGAGCAAACATATATTCACCTCCATAAACTCTACAGAATTAAATACAGAAATCACATGCACTACTTTTATGAACTGGACTCTTAATTTCTTTTCAGGTAACAGGTGTGGCATTACCTTGCCAATGCAGGGATATGACAACACGTTGGGTCTTTTTAATTTGATTACAGAAAAATGGCAACTCTTATAAGACCTTTCAAGAGCTGAGTAAACACATGCACAGAACACAAACAAGAAACAGGCATGATGATGATATCAGTGTGATAAACTGCAGGCTATGGTGATAAACTGGAGAGGCACCATGAACTGGAGAGGCACCAGGCATAAATTATGTTTAAGCACCTTTTGTTTACTTCATGTTCTCTTCAGTGCAGAGACTAATCCCGATATGCCCAAACAGCTGAATTTATCCACCACTAATATATGGCAGGCACTTCCAAATCTTTTTGAACAGAAGAGTTACTGGACAGCTTTCATCAGAGGGCAACCACTGCTCTAGAAAGATGGGGGATACATTACTAGACAGTATACAATGAACCAGGATCCAAATTCACAACCACACTGCATCTTGTGAAAACCAAATGCACATAAAAACCAAACTAGTCTCAAGCAGTGTTTCACATTGTGGTTAAAACAAAGTAAAGGGTAAGCTCTCCAGCAGGATTTTTTCAGTAGGTCAGCTTCCTCCACACCCCTAGGTTTTGCAGACCTACTTTCTCCCAGTCCCCTAGCCTTACTGTGCCTTTTCCAGAGTTGCATCTTTAGGCCTTAGTTCTGATAGAGGAAAGGAAATCAGTTCCATTGGATTAGCTACTGTAGCACTGAGAAAGTATATTTAATATATTGAAAACAATAAACCTATACAACTATATATGTAATTGAAGTGTGCAGGAGTGTCCAGGAACAGGCCTTGAAGTGTAAAGCTGGAAATGTAGCAGGCCACTTTGAGATTGTCCTGGTGATGTAAAAGGCCTGTACAATATAGCTGGAGAATCGCCCAGATTAAAAGTTTGCTACCTCTTTTTTAGCGCAAGGTGTGTGTCAGGGAAGAGGGAAACAGCTGAAATGTGTTGCTCTGTGGTTGTCCTTCATGCCTGTTGGGTGAACCAATGGGTTCCAGTACACACAAAGGTGAAGCTCTACCCTAACTTGTCCTTCGCACCAGAGATGCTCCTGGATGCCTCAGGAATAACAAGTGTAAAATGGAGTTGAAAATACTTGATTTATGTCTCTTTTCAGTAATTTGATTAAAATTAAATTACTTTTTTGCTGCTTAACACCTCCCCATCTATCAAAGTCTAAAGCACTGAAAATTTAAAAAAAAACCCAAACACAAAACCTCCTCCTGAATCTCTGACCAGTTTTGCTTATACTCTGTGGCTGCTTTTCCTAACACATTTAGTGAGTACTCCTTTTTAGTGTACTGAAAACTTTGCTTTTCATTTAGTGGAGCATTTAACATCGTTTGGTTAAGATCAAACCATAGCTGGAAAGCTATGGTGAGAAGTGATCAGTGGTGATAAAGTGAAATTTTAAAACACTGGCAATGTTGGTGTTTCCTATAAGAGCTCTAGGGGAAGATAATCAAGATTCTCAAAATGCTGCGCTTGAAGTTAACCACATGACTATACAGCTAACATTTAAATAATACTGGCCATGATGTAAATTGTTACCAGAGTCTAGAAGACGTTTTCTGCTCAGAAATTTTGAAAATCATACTTTATCTTGGTCTTCATTAGAAGACCATATCAACCACATATTGTGTAAAAGCTTTTTTTTTTTTTTTAGCAATCATAAGACAAAATTTATGATTGCTGGTTTACTATCCTAAAAAACTAAAATCAGGTTATGTAGACTAGTGAGTCATGCAATAAGACAATAGATTTGATGGCTGGACAAAGAACCTTTTTTTAAAAGTCGAGACTGGCTATTAGAACATGACAAAGCTAAAGTAGAGTAGAAATAAAGAATTAAAATTCTCATTCAATTCTATCAAGAGTGATTGAGTGAGGCTGATCTATATGTTAAATTTTTTTAAAACAGATTAACCAAAAAAACCCACAGAAATAAGGTCAGAATAAAAGTGAACCATGGATCTTAAAAGGTAAATAACAGTAACATAAAAATGAAGAGTGCATTGATAACTTAAATTTAGAATAATGCTCTTTCCATCTATGGCTTCACACCAAAACTAGGGAGATGTTCCAGCTGTAAAGAAAATGTGGAAAACAGCAAGCACTTTTCAGAATTCATACAGCCCACATAAATGTTAAGAGTCCTACCTGGAGTCTTGAAATTTCTCAGCTGAGATGGAGTGTCACAGATTTCCAAGATCCAATCACCTGCTGCTTTTTCACTCCAGCAGTGAGTAGTCATAAACTCCCAGTTTTTGAATCCTTCCATGGAATGATCAAATAGCCTAAAACAAATGATGACATTGTTTCAAGGCAAACATTTTTTTTTCCAGGGGAGCTATGCCTCCAAGTGTGCAAACTCTTGAATAATAACTCCTGAATAATCAGCCATTTTGTTCATCTGTACTGTCACATAACATTATTCATGATGGTTTTCTCACATGTATTTCAAGCACATTCAACAGTTCTTTGTTGCTTGATGGAAGAGAGTCTTTACATGCTATCATGTTTTTATAATGAAAAAGAGAATGGCAAGCAAATTCATTGCAAAAACACCATAATTGCTAATACTCTTTAATATGATTCATGGGTCTTGGAAAAACTGCATATAGTACAGAATTCCATTGCTTTAACAGCATGATGTAATTACAAATAACTTGTAAGCTGGCAAATTTCAGTAACATCTATTTTTGGCTTTGGATTGGGATAGGGTTCAAAGGGGTTTAAACACAATAAAGACAATAAGTTTAAGATAATAGTGATTCAATACATCATCACTTCTTGTGAGGAAGTAATATGCAACAGAGACATTGGCCTCAATCCTCGAACAACCAGGGTATCACCCTCTTCGAACACTTCACAGAATTCAGTTTGGGTAAACTGAGAGACTAATGGCATCTGATGGTTTAATCAAACCAATACCATTACCATTATTTAATTACTTAGGTTGTGGGTGAAGACATTAGAACTTAGGCCTGGATTATAATAATTTCTAGTATAGGGGGACCAATTTCAGATACTGCAATGTGATTGTGATCCCCTGTGAGACAGGGAGGGAGGACCCTTCCTGGCAGGAGATTAGACACAAGAGAATTTGCACTTTTATTTACTGTTCACAGTGTGTTGCTTGGTGCCTCAAAACTGTTGATGAGAAGAGCACTCTAAGTAGGACTGTTGCCTCCAATAAAATCACATGGCTCAACTTAAAAAATACATATGTAACTATACATTCACATGTATGTGTTTTTATATATTTGTGTATATATACACACAGAGGTACGTATGCATGTCAATTTATATATGCATGTATACACATACATATGTGTGTGTAATATCTATCACTATTTAAATTTGATCTTTGTGTGTGAAAGCTCCACTGGTAATAGCTGTGATTAAATATTCTTAAAAGACAAGAATCTCTACAGTAGAAAATCCAATGGATTGAAAACGCTTTTCCATAAAACAGAGAAAAGCCTGGCATTAGACAACATAAATATTATGTTTGAATTCATGTGAATCTGTTCTTTTCTAAGCTAATTTCAAGCTCTATTCTCAAAAGGTTGTGAAATTCAGCAAACAGGAAAACAGGATGCTTGTGTAGGTACATTCCTGGTGAAAACTGCCACACAGGATAGGAATAAAATGCCATAGCTCTTGCTGGAAGCTTTGGTCAGTCAGAGGCATGGGGTCAGGTACTGTGTGTCCAACACTTCTTGCAAAAGAAACTGTATGGACCTACAGGATTGGTGCACTTCATAGGGGTCATCCAAAACTTGATTTTCATGGTCTCAATTCAAACATAAAATCACAGAATCATAAGGTATCCTGAGTTGGGAAGAAGCATCAAAATCCAACTCCTGGTGCTACACAGGACAGCCCCAAGGATTACACCAAGTCTCTGAGAACCTGCTCCAGTGCACAACCACCCCTGGATGAAGAACCTTTTCCTAATATACAGCCTAACTCCCCTGACACAACTTCAGGCCATTCCCTCAGATCCTGTCAGTGGTCACTACAGAGGAGACTGGTGTCTGCCCCTCAGCTTCCCCTCATAAGGAAGATGTAGACTGTGATGAGGTCTCCTCTTAGTGTCCTCCAGCCTGAGTATGGCAAGCGACCTCAGCCACTCCATGTATGGCTTTCCCTTCAGACCCTTCACCATCTTTGCAGCCTCCTTTGGACACTCTCTAATAGCTTTATAACCTTCTTACATTCTGGTGCCCAAAACTGCTCCTAGCACTCGAGGTGAGGCTGCCCCAGCACAGAGCAGAGAGGAACAAGAACAATCCCTCCCTTGCCCAGCTGGTGATACTGTCCCTGATGCCCCCCAGGATACGCTTGGCCCTCCTGGCTGCCAGGGCACTGCTGGCTCATGTTCAACTTGCCATTTAGTTTGGGCTGCCTTTTCCCATTTTAAATGAATACCTACAATAGCAGTCTAATTTATTAGCACTTATAAAACTAAATTAAAATATACATTGGGATTCATTTTCACTGATAACTGTGTGAGATTTTCTTATGATACAGTTCTGTGCTTCTGTCTATGTGCCTGTAAGAGTATATGTAGACATATTTTGGCAGCAGAATGGGCCTGTTTTCATGTCACTGTTAAATCAGTTGCGTGAATACAGCAAATCTCACAAAGACATGGCACATACTATTTACTGAAACAGTAGAAATTATTACACAGTCATTATCCAGAATTTGCATGCAAGTATGTTCAATTTAAGTCATGTAGGTTACTTCCAGCTGTTATTCAAATTGCCATACTGTTGTTTTCTGAGAGCTTAAGTATACTTTCTAAACACGTTGTCAATACAACAAGGCACCAGTATTTCTCTTTGCCACTGTAGCAACTAAATTATATAGTATTATACAACTACTGTGCAATTACAAATTTGTATTCACTGAGCTCCTATTCATATCTATTAGAAACATGAGTTTCTCTTTATTTTTACTGTAATTCATCTGATATTTTCCATAGTACTTTTTGGATAACTAGGTGTGTCTTGTTTTGAAATTTTAAAGTGTTGTTGGATATCAATTTTAGTAATTCTTTTAAGTAATTTTGGGTGGAAGAGACAAAAAGCCCACATGTCTTGTTTTTAAAAACACTGTTACCTAAAATATGCTGTGACTGGAACTGTAAGCTTCCATCCATGGAAATGGGGAAAATCAGGTAATATTATTTCTGAGAAAACTGATTATTTTTTTTAAAGAATATCTCTTTGAGAAATATTTTAATTTTATAAAATAAGGTCTAAATTGGAATCTTTGAATGCATGAACTGTGTTTCTTATTTGTAGAAAAGATTCTACAAATAAGTCAAAAAGCTACAGACAGGTCAAAAGAATAGTAAAAAACAAAGTAGAAACATACTGACTCTGACTCTGTGTATGTATTTTGGACATACAAAATTGTCCAAGTACTCTTGCTTTCCTTTGTTTATGCACTAAACTCTCAAATCAAAGAACCTATGAGACAATACAGGGATTTCACTTTAAGTGGTGTTAAATAAATGAACGAAATGATCAAATGTTCAGCTGTACACTCCTTATTCAGAAAGAAATGCATAGGATGTTTTAAGGAGCATGCAGGCAGTCCAGAATTTAATTTTGCAACTTGTCAAAATTCCTATCAAAGACACACTTACGACACAGATTATCATGGGTTAATAAAATTTAGTACATGGTCTGATGATCTGCTAATTGACTTTTACAGATTATTATAGACTAAAATACTTAAACAAGATTACTAGAATAATCTGATAGCTTTTTATGACCATGATCATATACCTGTACTCATGAATGTAACATGCTTTTAAAGACCAAAGTGATTAGCAACATTTGAATTTTCAAAACTTATTTGCTAACATAAGCACAACAGAATGCCAATTCTGTTACTCAGTTACTCAGGGGACCTTTCTTAGAAACAGAACACTCAAAATGGAGTGGATGTTACTGCATGATTGCTATATAATTATAAGCTGCTGCTTACAATAAATAACAGCATTACATTAAAAAAAATAGCTCTTCTCTTTCTGAGGAGTTGTATGCCATACTCATCACATACCATATGTATGTTTAGATAAGAATATATGTTACACAGTGTAGAACAAAATGCTTATTTTTCTTAAAACAAATTCAAGAGTCTTGATCTCTTCCACTGCCGTCACTTCAGCCTAAAAATTGCATAACCTTTCTCTTAAAGAACATTTAAAGCAGAAATATTAATCTGTAATCAAACTTTAGACCCAGAGGAAGGTAATTAGCCACTTTCTAATAGCATCAAAAAACTCAATAAACAAATGTGTCAGCTTTTCAGCAAAGACTCTTTAAATTCCTGAATACTTGGAAGAATTTGTTTCAATTTTTAATTTCATGTGAGAAAAGGCAGTGAAGGTAGCGGATTTGCTTAGCAACACCAGCATTACCTGTCATGAACACTAAGAAGTAAACACATAAAAGGAGCTTTTTGTCAGTTATCAAGATTGTTTGTTTCAGCTGAGAAGGTGCAGCTGCACCTGACTGGTTGTATACTGCAATGGTTGTATACTGAACTCAATGCATTAAGAGACTGGAAACCCTGCACTAGCTAGTGGCTGTGACTGCAGCGGACTAGCTGGAAAGAGATAAGAATTTTCTTCTCCTACACCAGCTGTCTTTGTTATGATGTGCTCCAGCACACAAACTTGCAGCCTCACGGGCAAGTGGTCCTTGCCCAGAAGTCTGCACAGCCGCAAGACTTCAAGTGTGCTTATAGTTCGAAGAGACTACGTAGTGCCTTCCCAAGCTGCATACCTGAAAGTGCTTTGGTCAACTATTCTCCTTAAAGCAGCTCTTCTCCACAGGGTCAAATCATCAGCTCCCTGTGAGATGTAGCCCCTGAAAAACTGCAGACAGCTCAAACTGACTTAACCAAAGCTTCAGCCAGACCCTACTGCCCATCTGCACTGAAGTATTTGAAAAAAAGAAATGGTCAGAGAACACGCTAGGCATTTCAGAAGCTTTCTTACCTACATGTGGAAAATCACTTAAAATTTCTGGATGTGGAGCTAAAGAAAACATATTTAAGGTATTTGCATACACACTTTTTTTTTTTATTTACATGTTACATCTGGTTATCACAGTTAGTTTTATGAAACAATAGATATCTCTGAACTGTCATGATAAAGTTGTTTGGAGTAACATGAACAATAGTGTACAATGCCTGCCAGCCTGAAATAGTGGCTAGTATGGCAATCACCATCTTTAAAAGTGGAGAGCTTGTCCCCAGGAACTATACATATCCACATTAAATGATCCATCATTACTTGCAGACATGTCAGGTTGAGGAGCTCCACAACTCCACTGGTCAGCCAGCTGCTTGGTATGGGATATCTATTTATCAACCCCCCAAAGGAAAAAAAAAGAAAAGGAAAAAAAAAGAAAAAATATAGCTAACATGAATGAAACAAAACATAGCAAGTATGAGTTGGGAGAAATGTTTTCCAAGAACTGTTTCACCCTGCAGACACAGTACAAGCACAGGATTATTGTGAGCTCATTGTGGACTTAGATAACTACCACCTCAAGAGACCTTTTCAGTGAGACTCAGCATGAAGATTGGCCCTTATGTTTCATCATATTAGGATTAAAATGTTAGTTTTCTTTAATATTAGAGTATAACATTTAAGCTGGAAAAAAGATGCATACCTATAAAGAAAGTTTTCCCCTATTTCAGATCACCAAGGCGTTTTATGAAGCAAACAATTGACTAAGATTAGATAAGAATGACTTGGATTTGGTCTACGAGTTCTGCAGAGGAGGATATTATTAAAATTTACTGATTGTCTAAGGTTTCATGATAGGAAAAAGATGGTCATGAAGATACATTCTTTTGTTACTGAAGAGAAGTATTATTAATACCAGGGCCATATAAGCTTATGAAGCTAGTGGCCTGGAAAGTTGCCACCATGTGGCTGAAATATTTCAGTTACGCAGTTCAAATGGCAACAGCTGCTTTAAATTTAAAGGGCAAGAATTAAATAAGCCGTGACTTCAGTGAGAGACAAATGAGCCAGAAGTTTGTTTCTCTTACTCCCTTTGTATCTTGCTTCTCCTCCATAGCCTGCCTGTAGTGAATGTTTGTTAGAACTGACCTTGGTATGTCTCAAAAAACACTCAGAAACCCACACTGCCAAATCCACTGGCCAAGTGTTTTTGGAAAGGGGATACTGTTCCCCTTAGGACTTAACTCTATCCTCATCCTCACAGCAGCCAGCCTTCCAGCCTGTATTTTCTTCTGGTGCAGCGCATCCAATGTAATCATGTTTAGTACTTTCCAAACAACAAAGCAGATGTTCCCTGTAATGCAGATTTTGAAGAATGCACATAAGGCTTAAACCAGTGACAGTGTTATCCACCAAATGCCTGCAAAGGAATCCACATTGTCTCTGACTAACAAGTTTTCTTACTGAAGTCATTTTAGGGGGTGCCAAAATTAAGGATAAAATATGCAGAAAAAAGGCCAAATATTGCCTTGAGGGACCTACTTGTCAATGCACCAGAAATTACACACAATGACTTTTCTTGGTGGAGAAGTGCACAATAACTTGGAGAGGTGTAAAATATACCTTTTGCACTTAAAAACGTTTTACCAAGCAAACTGTTTCAAATTAAACCCGGATGAGTAACTGTAAAGCAATGGGGTTTTCCCTGGTTTCAGTAAAAACAGCTGGTATTGCTGCTATTAATCCTGTACATGTACATTAAAAAGTCTTGTATATCTGAGAAAAACATCTCAGTCAGGTAGTAGAAATGTACAACAGGCTCTGGGGCCTTTGCCTATAGCAGAAAAAACAGACTATTTGCTGCCAATGTATCTCTCCATGCATACTTACACCTGAATGCATTTATTCACTGATATTCAGTATTACTGATACTTTAAAAATCAAATGTCTCGTAACTAATTTTTCATACTAGAGAATAACAATCCTATTTCAAGTTTTATTTCATAACATGATGCTAAAACATATACATCGACAACACACAGCATACTCCTAATTTCAAGAAATTATTACCTCTATGCTGTATGACTTCTTATAGCAAGGCCAAATAAAGAAAGCCTTGAAACAACATTTTGGGAAGTATTATGTTCATATCCCTCACTTTACCCTAAGAAAGGCCTCATGAAGGCTCTAGGTATTTCAGACCTAGAATTTGCAATATACATTTATCCCTAATACTAGTAGCCCAGAGTTGTTTAGTAGCCCATCAGCCCAATGTGATGGCAAGTCCGTATATTTCTGAAGTTTCCATGGGAAGGGAATTTCTGGTGAGACTCTACGAGCTCTGTCATGAATAATTTGTTTTCTGGAAAGTGACAAAACATGAAAAGGCCTTTCAGGTTTATTTGTTTTCTGGTTAGTCTTCTGATACTATCATATAAGAAAGAGCTGAACATCCTCTTATTTTATTACATATATTTGCATCCCCTTTCTCTACTGCACGTACAGAAAATAATTACTTTTAAGGTGCATGGGTTACAAAGACACTGATTGAATTACATTTTGTACCTATTCCACACACCAATCATCACCAGAGGTGAACTGTGAATCCTGGAATGTATTTCCCACTTGCTGTGAGTCAGCAGCAGCACATGAAAGCCTAGAGCCAAAAGTTAGCTGTGTTAAGACCACTGGGTTTACACAAGATTGTTTTGTTTGGATACCTAGTTGGATTGCTTTCATGTTTTTTCATTTTGAACTGAGGAAGAACTACAGCATAAAAATGGAAGAGAAAACTAAAGAAGGATTTCTTCAAACAGAAAAACAAAAGCCTGTTTCATAACTAATAAGAGAAACCTGTCTCGCACTGGTTAGCAGAAGACAAATTCTTTGTTCAGTGCAGTAGTGCAGCAGGAAGATACAGATATGTGTGCCTATGTGCTTTATCAGCAACCTATGACAGCATTCACAATGGAATACAGGAGATATTCTAGAGGACCCCAAACTTCCAGGACAACTTTCTCTCCATTTGGTGAATTAGTGTCTACAGCTTGAAGAATATTTTCAGTTTACCTTTTCTTTTAATTTAACATAATCTCTAATGAAAATGTATATTTACAGTTCAATCAGAACCAAGTCCATTTGACCTCCAACTGTCTCCAAAACAGGCTCTTTGTTTCAAGAAGAAATTTAAGTCCTTCTATCATTGAGATACAGGAGGACATGCAAGTCTCTGGAGCTAGATAATCAGCATTTCTGGCTGAGGAAGCATGGATGAAAAGCAGTCTGGAAAGCAGGCCACTCTCAATTCATTAAAAGCCCTGAAGAGTAGGACTAGGGATATTAATTTTGTGAAGACTTAGGCATGACGGCAGAAGAGCTCTCACAACAGAGGTTTGATAGATGGCATTTTTTGCAGTTTCTGATACATAATATCAGTAAACATCAACTTTTCTGTGGGAGCCATGCTCTATGTCTAGCAGAATGGCAGTCATCCAAATCAAGTTATCAAGGGAAAAGAATTATCTATCGTACTATGGTCCCATCAGGAAGAAGATTTCTAGCTAGTCGGAGAAGTATACAAACATTTCTTACTGTAAATGTAACTTATTTGCATATTTGTAACTGGGGTAAAATTTGGAAAGTTTTCTGATGTTTCTTAATGCCTTAACCATGTCTGGTAGGAGGTGGTGTTTTTGACCATGGATTTAGCAAGATTTACATGGGAAAGACTGCCAATGTTTTCTTTGAAGAAAATTCCTGCCAGTAGATCAGAGAAATAGAATCATCACTGAGAAGTCTTTCAGTTTGCTAGTGATTCCCTCCACTTATCATTTGTCCAATGATACACTGGACAAAGAGATACTTGTCTGAGTTCAGTAAGAAGAATAAAAAAGACAATTTGACGCACTGTGACAGTTTCTCCAAAAACATAACATAGAGGTGACAGGATGAGGAAGAAGATTGATCTTAGTAGCTGTTGTTAAAATGGCTGGACATTTGAAAGCAAGTATACATCACTGAACTGATGTCTAACTTTTAAAAATTTTTGAAGGCAATGGCTAACTTTTAAAAGCTTTAATCTGCAATTTACAGATGAACCCTTTAATTGCAAGTGCTAGTGCTACTTTTCAGTGTTGTCCTACTATGAGCCGTTCATGGATTGAGTATGTTTACTTTGAAAAAAACTATTTGGAAACAGGTAACATCAGGGTTTAAAAAAAATAGTAGCAAATACACACTATTCTATCTGATTTTCATTGCTATCAAAAAAAAAAGGATAAGAAAAGAGAAAAATGAAAAATAAGTGGCGATACGTAGAAACACTTTGATTCAGCTTCCTTATGAACACTGAGTCTGTTTTCTTCACATTTTCCAGCCATCTAATAAATGGTGAGCCACACAAGAACTATTGAAATTGACTAATCTTTGTCTTGGAGTTCAACAGTTTTAACACTGCTCTTCTACTGAGATTGTCATCTCTGAGTTAATTTGTACTTCACTCTGCTCATCTAAGAAAAATAATTAGCCTGTGTCTTCTAGCACCCCTGCTGTAATGACTTGACTGCTCTTTGCTGACACTGACATATCTATGCAGGCTCTACATGCTGACTGTACTGCGAAATTGGGTTGTCATACTATACCTGTTGGCCAAGAGCTGTGACCTAGTTCCAGAAGGAGAGGTTAGGTAAATTGCCAAGTCTCCACGTCGAGGGTGAGTAATAGTGATACGTACAACAACATGCTCCAAGTAGATCACATGGTGATTAGGATTATCTGAACAGCCAGTGGCTTTGTAAATTGAACGGACAATGCTGTCAGGTCGTATTGTTCTATAACAGAAGCATAGCAAACAACATCAGCATTTCTCGCTTTTTATGTAAAATACAAACAACCTCATCTTTTTTTCTTAGTAGAGAATGACACGGTTGGACAACTGAGAAGTCAGTAGCCTATAATCACTAGTTTTGACATGTGCTTCCTAGCTGAAAATACCACTATAGGGTAATTATTTCACTACAGATAATGGCTAATGGCAACTGCCTGGGTTTCTGTTAAGCACATACAAAAGGTAAAATAGGAATAAGCCTTTGGGACAGAGCATTATTGTGGATTAGTGGCCAGCTGAGAATTGCTGAGATTGTCATGGGACCACAGCTGGTTGCTAAACCCCAGGAAATGCTTGGCATAGCTAATCCTAGCTTACGTAACAGCAAGTATTACATGTTAACTGTACCAAAAAGCATCTGACTCAGCTAGTTTAAATTGGCATGATATCCTTGCAGACTATATGAGTTATGGATCAAGTCTGTCAAATATAATTATCAAACAATATTCTTAGTGCTTTGGAAGTGTGCCTCATGCTTGATGCTGTCTCTATATCCATGGAGTGCACGTAACAGAATTTTGCTCTTAAGCCTGGTTCTACCTCTACATAAGAGACCTTATCTTAGCAAGTGAAAAGCAGTTCAGTTTTGGCCTCTGAACTAGAGACTCTCCTAAGACTATTGGAGAGAGACAATATCATACAGTTTCAAAAGCAATTTGCTTTTTACATCCTGGACTGTTAAATCTGTCTCTTCTTGCAAAGGTAACTGAAATGAATTCAACCAACTATTCTTCTTCTTTGATGTATCATCTACATAAAAATCCATCATTAGCCAGTCTGGACTGTTTTACACCTTAACCTTCTGCAATGTTCTTTAAACTAGGGCCTTTTCCCATGCACTACATCCATAAATGTGACAGACTCCCCGGTATGGCTTAAAAAATGATACATTATACACAATGCAAGGGAGGGGTAAATGATACCCATTTTCTTTCCATAAATTTATGCCAGCAAGAGTTTTGGTAGCGGGTATTACTTGATTTGCCGATCTGTGTTCTCCACACACACATGCTGTGGAGGCACCGTTGTCCACTTTTCTGCTTCTGTCACCATTGCTTCAGCATCCATCAGTCCAAATCCATAAAGGTGGCTCACTGCAAAGTACAAACAGAATGGATACAGTTACAGCATAAACCCTCGCGTTTCATCATAAACTAATTCCAGAGTGTCACATCCTAACAGGAGTTACTTCTTTTCTCTTCTTCTTTACTTTCACTCAAAGCTCCAAAATTTCATGGCCAGGAACAATAATGACTATATCTAATTTGTTCAACAAATCTGTTCACTGCTTTATTACAGAAGTGGCATGAGGCACTATCTACATTGCCTACCATGAGAACTACAGAATGCCAGTGACTAAAATTGCCTCTGGCTGCCCTTTGTCCATGTGCCTCAATTTAGCTTAGCCCTTTTGTATGACAAGGGGCTAAGCATAATGAATGAGTGGAAGGTTACTTCCATTACTCAAACACCAAACACAAGCATGTGTATTCAAGGAAGCTAACTGACACAAATTTGAGAAGGAACAGACCGTTTTGTTGTATTCTCTGAACTTCCTTGAGTGTAAGCAGCATGTGGATGCTCTTCTGTTCCTGTATACAGTATGTTTGCCATTGGCCAACCAACTAGGTAGATCCACCATCTCCCTAAAGCTGTCTGCTTGATGAGGGTGAAAAGCACTTACTGAAACAGTTGTGTGTTTTTGATTGCTGTTCCAATACAAACAGAGACTTGCAAAAGGGTTTTGATGAATTGGAAGAGCTGCTAGCCATGACATTCCATTGTGACAAATTGGTGCTCTTGATAAAGTTCTGACAGCAGAAGGTAAAAGAAAAAAGCTTCCACAGGAGGAGTTTAGACTGCAAATATTAGTAAATCAGTTTTTCTTGCTACCACAGAAACCCACAGAAAATTTTAAGTGCAAGTTTAACCAGCAATGCAACAAAGCATGGTGTAAGCCCTTCCAACTGCATGTTGTAGAGGGTTTGTGAAAGCAACCTCTATTCATTGCCAAACCAAAATTCAAAGGACTCTATCTGAAAAAGCTTCAGCCTTCTCAAACAAATACAGCCCAAAGCTTAAGGATCACATCTTCCAAATATCTAGTATGGTCCGAAACTGCCAGCTGAAAAGGATTCTTCAATGAAAAATACAGCAAGGTGCAGTGACTGCGTAATGGACTTGTTTTCTTCCCATCTCCTTCCCTGTGAGCCCCAAACCAAAGTGCACATAGGATGGAAATCTTCCTTTGGAGACATCTACAAGCAGCTCTTCTGCCATGTAAGGCAAGCACTGTGTTCCAAAATGAAACACAACTAAAATATATGAAAATAAATAAATTCAGCCTTCCTTCAGCCTTTTGAATTCTCTTTTATCTATTCAAGAAACAAATGGATAGGGAAAAAGATGTCCTATTTCTATATGTGGGTGGAGCAGACGAAGACAAGGAGAGCTTAGATGAACATTTTGCAGTGTGAAGAAGATTCCTGTGATGGAAATGTCATAAGTCTTAGATGTTATTTTGCAAACACTGCATCTCATAATGAGTGCATATCTATCTGTGAAGACATAAGTCTGCCCTTACACTAAAATTTTAATTAATAATTATTCTGTCTGCTTGGAAGATAAGCGGGAGGAACAAAAGTCTTAACTCACATGGTGTGTAACTGCACACAGTTACTATGTACAGTACATTCAAAAAGCAAGGGATTAAATTTTCACGAATGGAAATTTTTTTCAGCTAACCCATGGAAAATGCATTTTTAATTCCTGACAGTTAGAAACTTATATTGAATTAGAATTAGCATTGAATTAGCAATGAAAACTTATATTGAATTGAATTAGCAACTTATTATTGAATTAGTTTTAAAATGCCGTGTGTTCAACGCACCTCCTGAGCTCAAAGAGCCAAAATTCTCCTCACCTCACCTTTTCTTGACAAGAGATAAGGGCAGAAAAGCATGTAACATTGCCACCACCAGTCAGTGACCTTCGGATGGAAACTTATGTGACTTTTAAGTGATTTACCCGCAGAATTTTTTTCCCTAGTATGCACATTAAAATGCAAATAAAATCTATGGAGCGAACTTTCTATCCTTCCTACCCTAACAATTACTTGGAAGACAGAATTTAGGAGGAATTTTCATCCAGGAGAAAAAAATTACCACTCAAGGTTTTGTGGTTGTCATATTTGTCCATGACTCAGTGTTTAAAATCTCTTGCATGAGAGCAGCAGTGTAGTGATAAGTTCTGCACCTGATGGTTTTTTTTTTAGTTGAAACAGAAATACTTTTTTTTCCTTGAAAGGCCTTTCCATTGAAAGAAAAATTTCCATTGAAATAAAAACTTTCTGATAGACAGGGTTACTCCTAAATCCTCCCATGTGGACTGACAATTGGCTGTCCAAAACATTTCCGATTCAAAGCCCTTGATCCAGTGGGTTGGTTAGCAGCTGAAGGTACCAGCAGCTGAAGGCCCATAATTTTCAAAGACCAAATTACAGCAATTAAGGAGAGAATCACAAAGTTAAACAAAGTAGTGTGTTTTAGAGAAGAAAACAGATTTTTCTCTCTACTACCTTCAAACTGTGCTTCTTCATCTGTGTACATCCTTGTATTTCTGTGAGCTATATGGCAAGATGCTTGTCCCAAAGGTTAACAATAACCTGGTGGTCTACATGGAACTATAAATGTCTTCTAGGAGACTTCTGGAACTGCCACTGATTTGTATGCAAAAGATACTGAGTTGACATTGCTAACCCAGATTAATCAAAAGCACTATCTCAAAGGTTAGGATGACTGCAGAGTGAGATAAGCTAGCTTCAAGTGCAAAATGCCTCCAGACCTTTCACCTACCTGCTTATGTCCTCTATATTATCACTGCTCTGAATTGCTACTGGGCTCAGCTGTTGCTAGGAATCATTACACATGTCAGATGGGGTATTGGGTTGTTTTGTACAAAGGTGTTTGTCCTCCACAAACTAAACACGAATACGAGGCTGACACAATGTAAGCTGGTGGCTGAGTAGACTGTTGCTTTTATTAAGCTGAAGGGTTGAAAATGTGATCTCCTTGTGTGACCAAGGTGTCCATGGGTAGAGCTGTCTTTAATTCTCTCTCCAGTCAGGCAGCAGTACTAATTGCTCATTTTTATTTCTGCAAAATCACAGGTATACACAGAGCCTTACAGGTACAGGACATGTTTCAGAGAAAAACTTGCTTCCCACAACACAAAGTAAATACTAAGTTTTACCTGATCTCTTTAATCTTTCATAAAGATGTTTTCATCTTAAAGATGAAACAACATTTCTCAGGGCTAAAGTCCATTTATTTACCCCTGGTGCAATTCCTTCATTAGTGCACCATGAAAACAAGGCCTTTTGAGCTGCTGGAAAGACTTCCCTGGCTTTTTCATAATCTCCTTGGTTTTGTCTCAAATTGCTGTTGAAAATTCAGTAACTTTCTCATTTACATACAAAGCTACCCTCAAACCTGAAGTTAGGACGTATATCCCATTTGACTTGACTATAAGAAATATGAATAGCTGGTGTTGATAAATCATAACAGAGAATCATGCAGACTTCAGAAAAATTTGGCCCAAACACTAAAAACACATTTCCAGTGTAGCTAAACTTGATTTGCTAGGCTGCAGTTTCATTGCCTGTCATCAAGATACCTCATCAGTAACTTAAACACTAAGCCTTCCTTGCTATTTTACTCATGTGACAAAAGGCTTGCATAAAATTTTCTCCCTACTATATTTTTGGCCTTTTATATATCATATCCTATCTACTGTGAAAGCAGCATTTGAAATATAAATATTTTGTATACACATATCAAATGCTGAATTGGGAGAGAAATAGTAATAATTTCAGTGTGACAAATGAGGAATATGCAGCTTCCTCAACTAGATTAGTCAGTTTGATGTGTGAACTATAATGATCTGCCCATTTATGCTACTATAGGATCTTGATCCAAAATGAGATTGACAGAATAGGAGTCTAAAATGTCCATGGTTTCTTAAAATGTACTATGGTTTCTTAAATATTGCTTAGCAGGTCTAGAATATGTGAGCCTCTTGAGTTACTCTCAGCCCAGAAATACTTTCAACCGATCTACACCAATCTTTTACATTTGACATTTTAATGGCAAATAGAATGAACTAATTCTATAATGCTTTAACAATTCCATATTGCTTTTCTGTCATTTGCTTGGAATATTAAAATGTTTCAACAAGGAAAAACAACTGTCTAACAAGAATTAAAGGGACAAAAAGGGGAGAAATGTTATGATGACACAGCTTAAACTGTTTTGTTTTGTCATGTCCTCTCTGAGACAACACTGATCTTGAATAATGATTCATCTTGTTTCAGCCATATTCCTATTTCATGTCAACTTGTCACCAGTAACCTGTGACAACTGAGTGTGATTTCCGAAACACATAACTGCTTTACAAGCCAGTAGCACAAGTGTGCAAGAACATGCATTTTTATTCTTGCTTTTGAAACCAACTCCCTCATGGTTTTCAAATTAAGCACATTATTTATATTTTTGTATTTTACACAGAACAATCCCTCAATTCCTGTACCTAAAACCAAATGAAACAGCAAACTAAGTATTTCCTCCTCAAAGAATTCCCTGAAATCCAGGATTTTTTAAAGACTCAGTATGGATGTGGGAAGATCGAGTTCTCAGACCTATCACCATGCTAGAGAAGGTTGTGAAATACATAAAGTTGCCCAATAGATTTGTTTAAAAAGTGGCAGCTACAAAGATGCACAATGAGAATATGAAGGGCCTCTATATCATATACTGTAGAAACACAGAATGATTTGGGTTGCAAGGGACATTTACAGCTCATCTAGTCTGACTACTCCGCTATGAGCAGGGACACCTTCCACTACACCAGGCTGCTGAAAGCCCTGTCCAGTCTGGCCTTNCAAGGTTGCTATGAGGTTTCTACACAACCTTCCTTTCTCCAGGCTGAACAGCCTCAACTTTCTCAGCCTGTCTTTGCAGAGAAGATGCTCCGGTCCTTGTATCAACTTATCAGCCCTCCTCTGGACTTGCTCCAACAGTTCCATGTCCTTCTTATGTTGTGGACTGTATACAACACTCCAGGTAGGATCTCACCAGAGCAGAGTAGAGGGCAGAATCACCTCCTTCGACCTGCTGGCCACACTCCTTTAAATGCAGCCAAGGATTAGATTGGCCTTCTGGGCTGCAAGTCCACACTGCTGGCCTGTGTTGAGTTTTTCATCAACAATTACTCTCAAATCCTTCTCCACAGGGCTGCTCTCAATCACTTCTCTGCCCAACCAGCTGGTGTGTCTTGGATTGCCACAATTCAGGTATAAAGACCTTGCACTTTGCTTTGTTGAACTCCATGAGGTTCACACAACTCAAGCCCTTCAAGGTCCCTCTGGATGGCATCCCTTCTCTCCAGTGTGTTGACTGTCCCACACTGCTTCACGTTGTCAGCAAATTTGATGAGGATGCAATTGATTGCACCGTCCATGTCACCAACAAAGATGTCGAACAGTATCTGCCACAGTGCTGACCGTGGAGGGACATCTCCTGTCAGTGGTTTCCATGTGGACAATGGACACAATTCTGTATGTGTTGCCATTTTTAGCTAGTTTTTCACCCAAGTGGCTCATCCATCAAATCCATGTCTCTTCAATTTGAAGACGAGGATGTTCAGTGGTACAATGTCAAACACTTTGCACAAGTCCAGGTAGATGATGTCAGTTGCTCTGCTCTGCCCCTATCCATCAATCCAGTAGGCCTATCACAGAAGGTCACCAAATTTGTCAGGCATGATTTCCCCCTTGTAAAGCTATGTTGACTGTTAGCAAGCACTATGTATAAAAATGTCCTTCATTATGTCCAGTCTAAATCTATCCTTGTTCAATTTAAAAGTATTGCCCCATGTCTTCTCACAAAAGACCTTAAAAATTTCTTTCTGTCTTTCTTCTAAGAACTCTTTATATTTTGAAAGGTCACTATAAGGTCTCACTGGAGCCTTCTCTTCAGGCTGAACAACCCCATCCCTCCTTGCCTTTCTTCATATCAGAGGTGCTCCAGGCTTTTGAACATTTTCATAATCAGAAAGGTGCTAAGAGAATACTTCAAAAATTGCTTTTATTGAGATTCCAGTTATGTCTATGTCTGTTTCTGATTTTTGCATTAATACAAATAATTTCTTCAGTAATATACTAAGCATGGCTTTATCTGATAACAGATTTGACAAAAAAAAAGAAGAGGCTTCTGGATTTTACATTTTTCTTTCTGCCATAAAGCTCCTATTAATTGATAAAATAAAAATACAGACTGCCCAGAAAAACTAGCAGGATAGCTGGTAGAAACTAAACCTCCAATAACCATTGGAGTAACTCGTATGTAACTCTGACATTGCTATGAGGCTTGCT
Source organism: Ploceus nigricollis (assembly GCA_013399945.1). NCBI lineage: Eukaryota > Metazoa > Chordata > Aves > Passeriformes > Ploceidae > Ploceus > Ploceus nigricollis. Next base: position 234,382 of record VXBC01011972.1, read on the forward strand.
GTCATTTAAAAAAACAGCCTTAGAATACATCATCTTAAAACACTGAGAAATTAAATCCAAGATTCTATTTTCCTTCACATCCTTACATATTCTATCTATTTCAGGAATTTAAAACTCAAGTGGTTAATAAAGAGACATTGGTTGACATAAGGCACTAGAAGCAAATTACACTTTTGGGCTCTCAGAGTCAGGCTCTACTGACAGTGACAGCATGTATCACCCAAATAGTTCCCACCTCTCATGAGCATTAGCAGCTTCCAGGCGGAGGTCCTTAGTCTTGGGATTCAGCTGGTCTGTGGCCAGCAGTGAGCATCCATGAGTACCAAGCACAGCCATAACAAGTTCTCCCATGCCAACAGTTTCTGATTTACTTCTCAGAGCTTGTTTAAGAATGAATTAACCAAGTTAATGAAGTCTTCAGAACACACGGTGTTCACACACAGACTGTGCCCTGCATATGGAGATATCTTACCCAGAGTCAGAGAAAACACCAATGAGTTTTGCTGAAAACCTCAGCAGAGTGACCAGGAAGACTGGCTTACCTCTCTGCCTCTGAAGCAGCAGAGTTGTGATGGAAACAAAAAACCTGACTACTGCTGACTGGTGATTGCTATGAAAATTCTGCAGCAGGATTCTAAGACTTCTCTGCAGCAGCATTTGGCTGTAAATCAAAAAGCCTTTACCAAAGACATTATTTCAATTGAAATAAAACAGCTCATGTGAACGGAATAAATCTGAAGATTATACAAGTTTAGAAGGGTGAAAAAAATGTTCGCTGAAATAAAGTTGGCTAAGAAGCATCTACAGTAATAGAAGCTATAATTTTTTAACTAGTGGTAGTCTTTTTAAACTGATTTTTTTAAAAAATTTTTATTTTTAGCATGAAGATCCACTGGAAAACATGGCGGTTTGCAACTTTTTTAAAGAAAAAATGTATTTTGTGACTACATTGTGCAATACCTTGCAAAAAATGTACCTGTCTCCTCTATTAGGAGCAAATTCACCCTAGGAGATATATTTAGGATTCCTTGATATCTCAAAAGTGGACAAATACAATGTAATTCTATCAAACAATAAACACACCTTTTGGTGAGAGTGTCTGTGCTAGTCTTCATCTCAGAACAGATGATAACAGGCGAGTTAAAGGCACTGTAACTAGAAATCCTGACCGATTGTTAGCAGGAGACACAAAGACACCATTTCTGTCCTGTCAGATGTATTAGACACATGGCATCCCTCTTGTTCTGTCCCACACTGAGGCTCTGTGTGTCCTGAAGTATTGCAACCTCAGCAGGATATTTACACTAAAACTAATTCCTGACTGAGCATACTGCTGCCGCAGATTTAGTCAGAAGAAGGGTATACAAACATGCAGTAAATCACAGAAAAAGTGTATTGCAAATTATTTAATGATAATGATGCTGAACAGAATAACTAGAGAAATGATTAATTAACTAAGCCAACTTCACAGTATCCCTGTGGAGCTATGTAGTAGATGCTGATCAGTAACCTGAAGCAAAAGGAAGTTAAATAGTAAGCCAAGCCTATAGAAATAGCTGGCCAGTAATGTCAGTGTGGTGGGTCAGATGTTGCATGTCGTGAATGCAATGTCAGATGTTCTGCATCGCCTGACTTAAAAGCAAATCCTCAAAAGCTGATTCTTCTGGAAGGAAAAAAGGATACTGTTATAAGTTAACTTCAGGCATCTAACTGAGCTGAGTTGTCCTATGTAGACCCTTATCTTTCCCTATTATTACATGAAATTCTACATCCTGACAGGATACAGTAAGTGCTTAAAATACTACATTGTAGACAGTGTGATCTGCTTCCTAACTGGCCTGAATCCTAGTTCCATTAAAGTGCACACTCTGATAATAAAACTACTGTCAGTTTTGTAACTACTGCGAAGCATTATAGCAATGCAACAGCAGTGAAGAAGAGCTTTGGTGCTCATAAATGCAAGTGATTGTTGTTTTTTTAAAAAGACAGATCTACCCCATCCAAAAGATGTTCACTATTGCTATGGATGGATACAAGCATGTTAGATATTTGCCTAGAACCTTCTCACAGGTGTACCTCATTGAGAATTAGTATACAAAGAGATCATAAAAATGCATGTAACTTCCAAGGACTTTTCTTTTAAAATTCAGTGTTCAATGTCTGCAATTAAAGTCTTTTGCTTTGGAGAATTGTATCAGTTTATCAGGAATTTTTAAAATGCATTGATCATGGTTCTTCTTTCTTAATACTGCAAAATTGAAATTTATATTTCACAGTAAGTGGCAGACTCTTATGGTTATGAGTCCACAGAAGAAGACTTTCAAACCTCCGCTTCCTCCCTGCGCCCTAGTTCTTTACAGTGTTTTCATCAATGTCTGAGTTGGGCTTGTTAAAAGGAAACAATGTCAAAGGTTATCACTCTCATGGTGTGCATCCTGTTAGAGCTGTCAGTCCACTTGGCAATGTTTGAAATACTAGAGAGCTGCAGAGCATAGCAATCGCATATACCTTTATATCTAAGACAAACAGACAGGAAGTTATCTCAGTTGTTGAGCTGAGGCACTAATTTAAATTCTTTGTCTGCTATGTTGATCATGGTTTGGTGACAATTCTGAGTGCAATTATAGTAGGACATTAAAGCCTAATTTTGCCTTTTGCCTGCCATTACTCCTGCTTTAGAGTAATTTAATGTACATTCTAGAGCATGTGTAAGTTTGACTTACAATATATGACCCCAGGAAAGCAACTAACTCTAAGACAAAATCATGATGGATATCCATCCATTTTCCTTTATGCATCCCAACACAGGCTTGAAGCTTCTACTTAAACTCTGTTATTACATTTTTACAGCTGCATTCCTTGCTTTTCAGAGGGAACAGAAAACAGAGTATTGCAGAGCCAAAAAGTAAATGAGAAGCTTTGATAATGAAGAATTTGAGGCTGGGAAAAGTAATAACGCCTGCCTGGCTTCTCTGAAAGATTCTCTCTCCTACTCTGTACATCCTCCTTTCTGGAACTATACAGACAAATTCCTGACCTTATATGTCTTTCAACTGGAAACAACATTGTCTGTAACCTCAGTTTTGTCATGAAGAAAAAAAAATTCAATAACCATGATCTAGGCTGCATAATTCAAGATATTTTCCAGCTCCCTTCCCCAAATCCCAAAGAGGTATTTCAGTTCTTACTCAAGGCTAGCAGAACTCAGTTACCTGGCAATTTGCTTGGGTTTAACATACCAAGCACTGAAAAAATCCTAATGCAATTTTAATACTAAGTTAAAGAAAACGTTATATATAGCCAGAAACTGAACTGCTGTATGCAAGAAGGAAACAAGAGTCACCTGGAAAGATCACTGTGACCATCCAGTGAAAAGATAGTAATTTTAGACTTGCTGCTAAAACATCCATGTCTTTACTCCACCTTTCCTCAGCTATCTTAACTTCCAAATCCAGCCACAGATATTTTCTCTAGCTGCAGCAAGGATTTCTGTACGAAGCACTTATAAAGGTTATGATGTTGACCTGTGACTCATGCGGTATTTAAACATGGATGAGATTCTTGAGGACACAGACCTTCCCAATCATACATGTTCTATCAGTGCTGGGGGAGACACTTCCAGACACTGTTAGACAAGCTAGTAATTGTAGCTTGTTTACTTCTCTCCTTTCCTGGTGCTAAATTAAATGCTGCCCTGACTTCAAACAACATTCAGTCAGGAGCTATAATGCAAAAAGTTCAGATTAATCTAACCAGTTCAGCTAACAGAAGGCTAATGCCTATCTATGTGAGGATAACATCTCTCTCAGACTTTATATCCACCAATCTGTTAAGGACAATCATGTATATAGATTGCCTTTTCCAAAAACATGTTTGCTGTCAGCTGCCTACTTAGAATCACAGAATCAATTGTGCTGGAAAAAATCCTTATGATCAAGTCCAACCACTAACCTTACACTGCCAAGTCAACTACTAAACCATGTCCCCAGATGCCAGACCTATACATCTTTTAAACACTTCCTGGGATGGTAATTCTACCACTTGCCTGGGCAGTCTGTTCTAATGCTTGACAACCCTTTCATAGAAGAAATTTTCCCTAATATCCAATCTAAACCTCCCCGTCACAATTCTTCTTGTTCTTGGCTTGTTGCATGTGAGAAGAGACCAACTCTCACCTTGCTACAACCTCCTTTCAGGCAGAGAAAGATAAGGTCCTTTAGCCTCCCTTTCTCCAGGCTAATCAATTCCAGCTCCCTCAACAGCTCCTCATCAGTCTCAATAGCTCTGTTGCCCTTTTCTGGACATGCTCCAACCCTGAATGTCTTGTCTGCAAAACTTAACACAGAACTTGACATGCAGCCTCACCACTGCCAAGTACAGGGGAATAGTGACTGCCTCAGTCCTGCTGGCCACATTATTCCTGATCCAAACCAGGACGTCACTGGCCTTCCTGGCCACCTGGGCAACTACTGGCTCATGTTCCAACTCTGCTAACACTGATCAGCAGCCCCGGTTCTTTTATGTCAGGCAGCTTCCCAGCCACTGTTCTCCCAGCCCGAAGTGCTGCACAAGGTTGTTGTGACCAAAGTGCAGAACCCAGAATGCTGCCTTGTTGCATTTCACAAATTGGCCCATTAATCCAGTCTGACCAGATCCCTCTGCAGAGCCTTCCTTCCTCTCCAGCTGATCAGCATTCCCATCCAACTTGGTGCCATCTGTAAACTGAATGAAAGTGCACTTGATCTCATTGTCCAGGTTATTGGTAAAGACATTAAACAGAACTGGTGCCAGTACTCAGTCCTAGGGAATACCAGCAGTTACAGCTGAATTTAACTCAATCCCCACCACTCTCTGGGCTTGGCCATTCCGTCATTTTTTCATCCAGTGAACTGTGCATCCATCTGAACCACAAGCAGCCAGTTTCTCCAGGAGAATGCTGTGGGAAACATTGTCAAAGGTTGTTTTCTACGTGTCACATGATGACACTCAAGATGATCTGGTCCATGACGTTCCCTAGCACAGAGGTCAGACTGACAGGTCTGTAGACCCCAGATCCTTCTTCTGGACTCTTCAACTGGGACCTCTCTGGTTAACCACTTCTGCTGGTAAATGACTGAGAGCGGTGAGCTCTTGCACCAGTTCCCTCACTACCTTTGTGTGGATCCCATATAGAATTGATAACATACAGTTATATGTATCTAAGTGGTGTGGCAGGTCACTGATCATTTCCCCTTGGATTATGAGGGTTTAATTCTTTTTCCCATTCCCATCTTCCAGTTCAGGTACCCAGAGAAAAATGGGTCTTATTATTGGAGAGGTATTAAAAGGTAAAAGGGTATTAACTACCTCATCAGTTTCCCCATCCTTTGTTATTGTCTTTCCCCCTGCAACCAGTAAAGGATGGAGACTACCCTTAACCCTCTGTTTGTAGGAACAATGTATTTATAGAAATACAATGTATTTGTACAATACAGTGTATTTATAGAAACATTTTCTAATTGCCTTTTACTGTAGGAGCCAAATTGTGCTCTAGCTGGGCTTTGGCCTTTCCAGTTTTCTCACTGCATGAACTCATGACATCCTTGTACTTCTCTAGAGTATCCTGCCAGTAGTCTCCCTAAGATGATAAACTTTTTTTTTTCTCCTGAGTTTCAGCCAAAGCTACCGGTTCAGCCAGGTTGCTCATCCTTTAATATTTCAAGCACAAAAAACCACCAGTCTAGCTTGCACAAGATATGGTGTTCCTCTCTCCTACACAGACCAATGCAACTTCATGTATTTGGTGTCTTATTGACAACTAAAGAAAGCTGGCATATTACAATAGTTAAAGCTTCGGTTTCACGTGCTCCATCCACTGTGTGTATGAGCATTAGGAGTGGAGAGGAATTGATACTGGCTGCCAGTACCATGTGAAAATACCAGGAAGTATCTGTAAGAGTGGAAGGTCTTTTTATAGACGAACAGCTTTGATTGTTTGACATAACCATTTATGAGTTATGAGCTTGCAGTTTTCCAAAAGTCTTATGCCAGCTTCTGACAATGTCTTAAAAATATAATTTAAAATTTATTTACATTTTAAACTTATTGAAAACATGCAGTACGGTGTTTATGAATATTTTATTTGTGTTCTCTGAAATGTATATGTTGTAAAGATATTCTTGCTTATTTCTGAATTCTTGCCTGGCTACTGGTTACCACAAAATAAATCTGTCCAGTCTAGGTCTCCAAAATAGGAGCCTAGATAGACTCATCTCTTTCTCCCTCCCCGACTAATGCTCTGCTAATGCTCTGCTCACAACTAATATAATCACCAGTTCTATTAAATATTAAGTAATTATATTAAAAGGCTCAAAAATATTAAGTGACTAATCCTTTTCAGTGGTCACTCTTCAAGGGAAGCAGCAGATACTTTGGCTAACCTAAAGGGATGTGACATAAGTCTATTTTTACTCCTTGGAAAGTGAGGCAATTTGGTTTCTCTAGGAAGAGTATCTCCTCTAGGCCTAGGAATGGCCCAGAAGTGAAAAACTGGGTAGAATTTTGATTTCATTTTATCTTATCTTTTGGTAGCATTTTACTTCAGTGTACTGAAGTGTTATTGTCTGTGCTTTAGAGCCAGGAAGAGTGAAGTAAGTTCTCTAAAAATTTCCCTGCAAATCAGTAGTACTCTCTATATATGATCTGTTTCTCCAGAGACAGAATTTCACAGTATGTGGAGCTTCACTTACAGACAAAGAACTGTTTATATGATTTGATCATTGTTCTTGAAACTGCAGTGTTTCATTCTCTATCTTTCAACTCAGAGACAAGTCAGCATTAATGCAATTTCCTTTTTATGAATGTACTTGCATGCTCTGTTGTTGACTAAACAGCTGACAGAACAAGGATTTGCATCCAATCTGCCATAGCAGAAACAGATCAACAGTTTTGATATCTTCACAAAAACAGATGCTCTCAAGTATTTTTCCATAAAATCAGCTAATTAACTGCTTTAATTATTAAAAATCACTCTATTGACAAATTATATGTACAACTGACTAACGAGAGAATAGTCTGAGTATTCTAGTCTTTCTTTTTAGACTACAAAATAACAAGTTCCTGAGAAAAGATGCATGCTCTCTGACATGAAAACAATAAAAAAAAACCCTACCAAGTAAAAATTCTTGCTCATTCCTGAGTTAATTCTATTGACATGAATTTAATGAGCACTGTTTACTTGCCAGAAAATTAAACAAATAACAAGCACTGCTTTAGCAAATCACTAGCTGGCTCAAGTGTTTTTCATGAATTAATCCTTCTTTGTAAAAATGTAATGAGTAAAAAAAGGAGATCTTGAAACCGGTAATGACATCTGTGAGCTCTTTCTGTGTGTTCCGCAATGGCAAAACACTGCCAGGGACTATGGCAAGGGAGAGGGTTGCCATGCAGACCAGCAAAACAGCCCTCTGAAATGGCATGCTGACCCACTTTCAACTACCAGCTCTTGCTGACCCTTTGTTGAGTGAAAGGTTTTTTCAGGTTTTTGCTGGTTTTCACCCTTTCAGTTCTTATTTCTAAAGTGGCAGACCTGTTTTTCTCTTTATTCTTGTTTTCCTCTTTCTCTGCTAGTATGCACTGAAGAAAGGTAGATTGTTTCTTGTGACTGTCTGCCTTAGATAATTAAAAAAAAATCTTCCACCCTCTCTTAAGAACATGCTGTGGAAAAACCAGGGATCTTGTTATCAAAAAGTTATGATACAATTCCTTAAGGAACTCAGTCTGATCAGAGTAGTTCATCTATGAAAAACATACTTTAATTGTTACTCTTGGTGATAGTGAAGGATAACAGTGTAATATTATATTAAATATTGCCACGTGCAATAAGAAAAACTCTTTCAGTCCTGCCAGCAGTGGTGTGCAAATCTCCTTTTGAATTCAG
>VXBC01011972.1:242322-256513 GCA_013399945.1 Ploceus nigricollis
TGTGATTTAAACGAAATTTTTTGCTTCTCTCCTTCTTCCAAACCCAACAGGAGTTTAAAGAGAGATGTATTTTTATTGGAACCATGTGTTCAGCCTAAGTTGCCAAAATAATTTAGCTAAAACTAATGCTTTTATTTGGGTTAAGGTTGATTCCTGAGCTGTGCAAAGGTCAAGCATTTAGGTCGTCTTCCTCTTTTTCAATTTCACCATAGAGTCTACAGCAGAATTCAGCCAGTTCAAGTTGTCTTTCCTGAATCAAGTTACCAAGTTGAGCTTATCTTTGTTTGTGATTTTCCATGAATGGAGAAAAAACCTTTTTTCATCCCTTTTCCTTACTATATATATGTTACAATGCATAGAAAAATGGTTCTAAGGATTCAGAATAAGCAGTGGTTCAACAGTGATTCAACAGTGCAAGTCCTGCTGCCAATGCTGCTGTTGGTGTGACCTGTCTTTTGATAATGAGTGACAGCTGCTGTGAAATGATTCACAGGGTGTTTGCCTCTCTTGGGCAACAAGTGGAAAAACATAAAAATATAGAATTTTGGAAGTAAGATATGAAAAAAATAGCTCTGCTTTATGTTACTTGAAAAGTGTTCTTTGACCTTCATATAGCTTCAATAAACTGATGATAGAGCCACCATCTCCTGCTAAAACTTTTTAAATAAAAAATAAATAAAACTTTTTAAATCCTGGGAGATGTTTCACAATGACAAATACTGTAATGTTATAACAATTAAGGAAGTATCTATTTATGTGTTTTTTCTGTGGGCATGCACTTGGGATAAAATGGGATAAAACCAGGCCCTTGAACATCAGAACCTTCACATGATTAGGAGGTCCTGATCAAATATCTATTTCTAAACATATTCTCTGTAGTTAGAGACTTGTTTGGATCTGAAAATAAAAAGATTTTCTTGTTGTTTGGTTTCTATGCCATTGCAGCAAAAATGTTATAGGTCAGAATTCCATATTAAAGATGCTCTAGGGTAGCAGTGCCTTGATCCAAAATAGATTAAATATAGGCTTCAGTTTTAAAGTGAAATCAGGGCAAAGATTTGGTAACTCTTGTATATTACATTTTTCCCTCAGGAGATCCTGGCACAAACAGATCAACCCTCATCTTTTAAGAGGTATGTCAGTATTGGGTGGAATTCTTATGAAAAGAGAACCAGAAATAAGCCATTCCAGGGTTTTGTTTAGGATGCAATACAAACTGAAAGCAGTAAGAATGTAGTGAATGGGAATCAGAAGACAAACTGTGCTGAAATAAAATGTACAGATTCAAGGTTCCGTTTCAGTCCACCCTGAAAATATGCATCCTATTTAATGGCACAAGTGTTTACCTCTGCTTGCATTACAAAACTAAAAAAAACGTTTTTAGGATGTAGCTTTTATCATATTTTCAAGACAGTATAAAATTTTAGAAATCTACCCCACAGGTCACTGAAGAATGATTATGTGTCCCAGGAAAAGTCATGAGAGCTCAAAATTCGATTTTATCCAAAATTGGACAGAATTCTTACATATAAATAATGCAGGATTTATCATATAAAAATGAAATTTGAAAATACTGTTTCATCATTTTAAAATGAAACTGTCAATAATTCTGAGTGAGAACATGGCTGGAATCGAGAATTGCTGCATCTTCAACTCTACGCTACTTTATCAGAATACTAGATATAAAAAGAAAAATTAAACACCACTAATTTAATTAATTTTCTGGCAGCAGTGTATATGATATTGAACGGAAAGGGACTAAGAAGATTGGACCAATGCATTTTGTAGCTGACAGTTTTGTGCATTAGTCATTTTAAAAGGTTTTCTTTGTATAAGAGAAGATAGGCCCCTTCAGATCAAGGCTCCGAACTATGCACAGCATAGCGTCAAACAAAGTTCAAATAATAGGTTGCTTGTGATAGCAAAGAAGAAAGAAAGCTCTCACCCTTATAACCAGCTGCATTGGTTTTCCAATCATTAGCATTCAGATGTCCTGCACGTGAAGTCCTGACAATAATGTGCTGTACGTCTCTCCAGGTCAGAAATGGACTATGAAACAGGGAAAAGACAAAGTCACAGATCAGACATTTTACCAGGATGTAGGGATACAAGGTCATGTAAGCTGAAAAGTATTCAAACCAAAGCAACTTTCATTTATTGTCTCTACTTTCCTTTGCTCCATTCAAAATAACTTGTTCCAATTTTATAGAAAAATGATATTAAATTATTTATACAACTGGGAGGTTTGCCATAAGCAGACTGTAACAATATATGATAATATTCTGCTATATGAAACTTAAGGGAAGATGAGTGAGTCCATTTCACACAGAGGCAATTTTTATGACCATCAACTACAGTATCTTAACAACGGCAAAGGAGAAGAAATCAAACTTTTGGCTTGCTGAAAAGCTCTAAAAAATCTGAAGTCTAAAAATCTCACTAACTGCTAGCTCAAACTGGAAATTCCTCTAGACTTTCAGTTCCTATTGAAGCTACTCCAAGTGCCTCTGTTGTTATTAATTTGTCTACTACGCCAGTCTCGGAATTCACTGAGAGTCTGTGAGTATTTTGCAAGAATTCCAAGCAGTTGGATGGCTGGTGAGTTACAAAGCAAGGGCCTGATTACACAGATGAGTACTCCTTTAAGGGATCCCTAATAACCTGTCCACCGGAAGGTGAAAGAAGATGCTGTTTCTATCTTCACTGTGACATTAATACACATTTCTATCCTCACTGTGACATCAATACACATTTATCTTCTAGGACTAGGGCAAATCTTCAGGGATTGCAGTTTTCCTGTTCCCTCTATATCTACAACAGGGAGAATTTCTTTTCTTAGAAGATGATCTAAAGGTGCCATAATTCAGCTATCTTTTCTTTCTCCTTCCAATTTTTCAGTTTTTCTATTACGTGCAAGAAGATGAAGAGTATGCTCTTTAAAAATGCAGTGTAGTAGAGGGAACAATAAACTAAGCCACTAAACAACAAAGAGGAAAAAAGTATTGTGGGGCAGAACACCAGGCACTAAGTAGCATTCTCAGAGCATCATTATCTGTCCCTATTGCACACACTGCCACAATTCCCCTCAGCTGAATACAGACCAGAAATAAGATCCACAACTGGCTGCCTACACTGCCCAGGACTATGCAGTCATTGAAAACCAGGGAAACCTTGGTTCTTAAACCAGATTCTTAATACATTTAAATATTCTGTTGTATTTAATGAGAGCAGATGCCCTCTCCCTGAGCAATTTTTAAAAACAGTACTATGGCTATAGGTACTTTTTTTTCTTATGGTGCAGTTTCTCACATTAGGCTGCTAGACTAGAATGACAGTAATCGTTTATCCAGTTGTGCTGGTAAAAATCACTGAAATAAAGATTTAAAAAAGTCATGGCAAAAGTAAGGCACATTAAGGGTTTGTAAGATAGGATATGCTTCTTCTACATGTCCTGTACAACATAATTTTAATCAAATTCTAGCTCTGCTTTACAACATTCAGTTTATATTCATGCCACATCTCCACAGTTTCGGCAATGCATCCTGATCTCCTCATGAGGCAGTATTGAAAGGCTTTGCCATAGAATCTACAGCCACAGAATCACACACTGGTTTGGGCTGAAAGGGACCCTTAAAGGTCATTTAGCTCAAGTACCCAGCAATCAGCAGGGACATGTTCAACTAGACCAGGTTGCTCAGAACCCTGTCTGAACTGACCTTGAATGTTTCCAGGCATGGGGCATCTACCACCTCTGTGGCAATCTGTTTCAATGTTTTACCACTCTTATTGTAAAGGGAAGAAAAAAAAAAATCCATCTTTTGCATTATCTTTATATTGGTTTTTAGGATGAAATCCAGACAAGTTGTGATAGGGCATGATGTATTCCTTTAGACGAACAGTGGGGTAGGCAGCTATACATACACCAGCAATGGTGTTCTGGTGTACCTGTGTCAAATCTGCAGTGCACACAGAGATAAAAAATCATAAGTGCCAAAATCTAACAAACAATGGCCTGATATGCAGACTGATAATGACGAAATTGGGAGGAGAAAACCCCTGAGAGAAAGGCATCAGAATTACATATTTTATTGTGTCATCTCCAAGGGAACAATAAAATGAGACTGTCCAAAAGACAATACTCACCATCTGCTTAATAGCAGCATGGAAGGAACAGCAATAAAACCTTAGGTTACTTGCCACTCTTAGAATCAGCTTGACTGTGAACATGGAAAAGGCTTACATTGTCTTAGGTTAATAAAGGAAGCTATGGTTAGGATGGTACACAGGCTATTGATTTAACCTATCTTCCACTTTTCAAAGGACTGATTACAGGGACACTGGAATTCAGTGAAACTTCTCCTCTTCCACCTTCCTCCTTTTACTCCCACAATGAACTGACAGGAAAAAGCAGCTGGACTGCTCTCAAGGTGAACAGCTAGAAGGACCTTAAGAGTAACTTCAGAGAATAGCCTCTAAATGTTGATGCTTGAAAACACTTGGAGAGCCAAGAAACTACAGGGGATAGAGTTTAAAAGTCTCAACTGAGAAAAAGCCAACTGAGATTTCTGAAAAGCTTACACAAATTGAAGGCATTGTCCTGGCACCAGGACAACAGCTATCCACTAGTTTTATTTCTAGCTGTTGCTCCAAAGCACAGGCACAGAAAAAATCAATGAAGAGGTTAAAAATCATCACAATCAAACATTACTTGTTTTTAACCTTGTTTGAGTTTAAGAAATGTCTGAATGGAATTTTCTTAAAACCTTTTAAATGCAAATTAAATGGAAAATTTCAGCCTGAATGGTTATTCTTTGGCAAATTTATATGTAACTGAAAACAGGAACAGGAACCAAAGTACACCCAAATCAATGTCAATATAATAACTGAAATTCCGTAAGTGGCATAGGTGGTTAAACCTCAAGAGAAATACAAGTTCTAAAATAAGTATTTATTAATGGTTATGTTTTTCAAATACTTCAATATTAAGAGCAAACTACTCAAAAATGTGAAGATTCAGAAGATTTTTAACTCACACACTCTAGCATTGCCTTCTATAACAGGCAGTCAATCAATGGAGCAAAGACCTAGCTAAAGCACTTAAATGATAACCTCTCCTCCTGCACTCAAATTCTAACTATAGAGAACACTTGATAGCACTTCCTCGACTTACCTCAGCTGTCTCATCACTTTTAACCTCAGACTATATTTATGACAAAGCCCTCATAACTTTGATAACACAGAAATATATTCTCTATTTCCAAAGTTGTACCTTGCTAGACAGTGCACTGTTTTTCTCTTTTCTGTAAGAAAATCAATCAATCTGGGAAGTATGCAAATATCTGTTCAGTTGCCAGAAATCCTAAGTATCTACCTCTGACACTGCTGACCCCTTACAACGTGAACTCCATTTTCCTTTTCTTTGTGATTACACTTGGTGGTACTGTCTTTTAAAAGAATGTGGTGCATTGTCACTTCTCTGTCACTAGTATCCGAATTCACTAAAATTCTTTAGTTCTTCCCAGCACTTCCTTGTTCTAGCCTTGGTTCATGTAAAAAAATACAAATGCAGGAATGACATTGACCTGTTGGAGCAAGTCCAGAGGAGGGCAAAAAAATTATTAGAGGGATGAAGCACCACTCCCTCAGGGAAAAGACACTTTCTTTCAGAAAGTGGGTTTAGATTACATCTTTGCTGGCAGGGTGGTAAAGCATTGGCACAGGGCGCCTAGAGAAGTTGAGGGTGCTGCTCCCCTTGGAATTGTTCCAAGGCCAGGCTGGATGGGGCTCTGAGCAACCTGGTCTAGTGAAAAGTGTTTCTGCCGATGGCAGGGGGTTAGAAAGAGATGATCCTTAAGGTTCCTTCCAAATGAAATAATTCTAAGATTCCATATCACTCAAGTGAAGAGAATCATGGAAGAAAACAGACTCTCTCCAAGGCTATACCACTGAGTATACCACACAGTAGAAAGGTAGCAGACTAATACTTCCATTTCAGTTGCTGCTTCTTACTAACGAAACTAGTTTATATACCACATGCTGGAAAATATGCATTGGCTTACAGACAGGAACACACAGTTCAACTAGGGATGCATAATGTATTCTTCTGTCAGCAACATAAGGGTTTTTATTTAAATTTGGCTTCTCCAAAGGAGCATGGCACAATGGTCTCTGGAACAAATACAGGGCCATTGTCTCTCCTGACTTTGATTTGCTCAAATCCCAAATATCCAACTTTTTTATCAATGAGAAAGGTATCTCTTCTACCAACAGTAGATGGTACTATGCAATGAAAATAGTTTATTTTTAGTAAGAAAATTGCTGTCTCTGTGCACTAAATTGATTATACTTATTTTCTCATTTACAATTAGAAAAATTTGACATTATGTAATGACATAATGCAACACACAAGCAAGCATTTATTCATAGGATCTGATCAAGGTACTAGATATACTAGGAAACATCAACTGGGTACAACTGAAAAGCAATTTACTACCTAAATATCATAAGAAAACTGCAGAACATGAAAATTAAGATATGTTTGTGTGATAGTTGTTGCATATTTACAACCATGCATTGCAACCTCAGGGATTCCAAACAAGCAGTCCGAAACTCAGTTACAATTCTTTGATTCCTGAAGGAAAGCATGCCGCTTGGATACTCATATACTAGATGAAAAATAATAAAAATGCATTCACGTTATGCATAACAACATCCTCAAACAATTTGTTACCAGGATTTCAGAAGAAGATCCCTGTTGGAAGAAATGGCTAAGTGAAGGATTCCAATCAGTAGGCAGGTGATCCTCCATCAGCTATTTGCCAATCCTACCATATGGGGCTTATCAAAGAAAGAAAGTGCAAGTGAGATATATGTCTTGCTTTTTTTTTGTTTGTGTGTGAGTTGAAGCAACCTCTTGGCTGTTCTAACTCACACCCAGGCCATATTAGTGCTCTGCTCAACTCATGATGTCTCCCAGGTATAGAACTTGGCTACTGGGCAAAATTGACTTCCATAGACTCAAAATCCTTCCACGGTATAAACTGCTGTGTTTTCCAGCACAAAGTGGAATGAAACTATACATTATTACAAACATAGTCAAGAAGTGTTCAGGACTAAGTGTTCTAATTTTTAAGCAGCTTGCTGTACAAAGAATGTAGCTAACCTTGCAAAACCCTTTGCCAACTTGTCTTTAAAAAAAAAAATCTCACATAAACACTGCTATTAGCAGAGGTACTAATAGGGAATCTAATGAAGAATTCCTGAAAATGCAAACTCTGCTTGAAACAAAACAGAGTTCCAGTGAGCAGTTACCTAAGACACAACATCATGTGTCCTTTATATCCCATTTTAAAAATACTGTAGAAAATATTTCAATGGCTTCCAAACTTCCTAACATTTACTTAGGGTCACCTAAATTGGGAGGCATCACAGGTGAAAAATACAACCTGAAATTTCAAATCACATGAATAAGAAATCCAGAAACTGTGTAAAATAAACGAAACAAATTCCATACATGCAAACCTGAGACATTAAAATTTAATAGATCACAATATGATCTCCCTATAATACTAAAGGCTGTACTTTATAATGTCACAAGATCAAAGATTTCTCCAGACTGGTGAAGAAAACCATGAAAAGCCATAGCATGAGAAGTATTTTTCTCCCTATTTCTCTCTCTCCTTTTTAACTTCTTTTTTTTTCTGTTTTATTTAGTGGCTGTGGTTAGTAACAGTGGGAGATTTTAAGTACACGTAAGAGAGAAAAGTTAGTAAATGAAATACAAATGAATAAAAACCACATTTATGGTATTATTAATATAATTCCTTTGGATCTACTCAAATATACAGGCTAAGATCAAGAAACAGAACCTTCCTTGTAATGAAATGGAACAGAATCTAAAAGGAGGCAAAGTCACACATTTTCACTCTGAAATCCTTTTTAGTACCATGCAATGGAGTACTACAAATACAAAAGAGTTACTAGGATATTTAGTCACTGGAACATTTTGTCTCCATCACCACATATAAAGCTTAACGAGTGTTGTCTTTATGTCTATTGTAGCTACTATTAGTTTTGAAAAAAAATGCTAGTCCATATGCACTAATATGGTTTTCCCACTGGCAGAGTCACCAAAGGTCACAGAGAAAAAAGGGTAAGCTTCTCAGTGTGTTTTAAGATGTCACAATCAGAAATAGCTTTGTTGCAGGTCTTGTAAGATATAACTTTTCTGAAACTTTCAACTACAACAAAACAAAAATAATCAATTACCAATTTCAGTTCATTAAGTGAGAATAGGGAGAAAAACTTACAGCAAGTTGAAATGTACACACACACAGAGAGTCTTATTTGCATTTGCAGATTGTTTGAAATGAACTTAAGTATGAACTTAAGTATTTTAAAACTGGGGTTAAGAGGAGATTTAAAAGTCAAAAACCTCCTGCAATAACACTATATTAACTTTTCAACATACCTTTGTCTCTGATAACTGCATTAAGAAAACACAATTATAATGACAGAAGTGCTGCATTACGTAAGATTATGTCAGGTCCTTAATGACAAACTCTTATGCTTATAACTCAGTGGCAAAAAGTATTATGTGCCGAATATTGGGTCAAGCTGTCTTCAAAGAAAGCAACACAAAAGATGGAAACATAATTCCAGTGTTATGAACTACATGCAATTTGAATCTACTATTGTGTGCAAATTTCTTACTTCCCTCAAATAAAATGGCTGACCCCACAGGAAACTAATTTTCTTCAGAATATAATAGAATCAATCTCCTAGAACTTAAAAACATTGAGTAGAATTTGGGATGAAGCATTCCATCTTAGACCTGCAGGTATTATCCAACAGAGTACAAAGTAATGCAAAAGGTTCTAAAATACAGATTTACCTGAGGATCACCTATATTTCTGCTTCTCCATGAAGCACATTAGAGATACATATTAGGCATAAAGAACAAAATCATGCAATTGAGAAAATGCTTTAAGACAGAAAATTTTTTGAACTAAAGGTACAAAGACTATGGAGCTACACTATTAATGGTTTTTAGAGCTGAGGACCTTGACCCGTGTTAAAAAATAGACTTGTGTCAGCATGCAGAAATTGCGATTTTAATTTTCATACTACATTAATTTATGTTCAGGTTAATCTAACACCTCCCAAAACCTCCTTCAGTGTTCAAGAACAGCCATTGCTAAGAGGAGCCTGGTGAATGGAGGAGGTGACCTACAGTACCCTGCAGGGTACAGCAGACCTAGGCAGCCTTCTGAGTGAACTGTAAGACACTGAGAGAATACTATACATCATTTAATGGAAACCACCTGTGTTCAACATTGTTTCATGTTACTTCAACGCTGAGTACTCTGTCAGCATCTCCACAGTGGCAGCTTTCCTTCATGTGAAGTAAGCATGGAGACCTTTCCTGCCCTTAGGAGGTTACTGTGTATTGTGACAAGACAGGTTCCAAAATACTGTGTGAAGTCTGCATAAAGGTGCTGGATGAACAAGAAGTATCTTCTTTGATATATTCTTGTTTCAGAATATATCTCAAATCTTACTTTGCTTCCAGTGCCAGGGCAATGATGCCTGCAGCCATAGGTGCAGAGGCTGAGGTTCCAGTGTGGCTGTCTGTGCAACGCTGCCTCAGGTCTGTAGTAATCTGGAAGAAATTGAATGTGTGAAATTAGAATACAACTTCAGAAATCAGAGCATGTTTCATTTACTTGAATGAGTCACATGTATGTGGAGGGTATTTTCTTCCTTAATTGCAAGGAAAGGAAGATATATGATGTTAGATGTTCTGAACTTGAAGTCACTTACGAATTTAGGCAGTATTCTCTATATTGTTCTATGTCATGACCAACAAAGACACTTTTAAACCAGAAAAACATGCAGAGGGGTTTGAAACTGCACAACTGCAATTCTGTCCTTCTATTTGGATTTACAAAGGACTTTCCCTCCAAGAATCTCAAAGTGCTTTACAAACAGGAAGGAACTAAATCTCATATACAGCCTGCTTATGCACATTTTAGAGACTATATAGAGGTATGGAGGGTTTGATTAGGTTGCCTGAAGTCACACTGGAAGTATGTGACACAAGAGAATACAATTTTGGCTCATGCTAAGTACCCTGTTTAATCTTTCATTTACTCCTTATGCAATAAATCACACGAAATTAAGCATTGGAAAATCCTGATGTGATCACAAATTTGGCCCAGCCATCACCAGCCAATTAGATGTTCTCAGTTTTAAATTGTTACATCTTATGTATAGATAATTACATGCTGCACATATTTTTATGTAATCTAAGTGGATGTATAAACCGTAATGTGCAATACCAACTATAAACTGTAATGCGCAATGCCAACTAGACATACAGCCTTCTACTTAGTGTTAGGATGTTTCTATCCAGGAATGAATTTTACACAGATGCTTTCTGTAAGAATGTAAAACACGCAAAAAAATGTGTTTATTCTAAATCTTGCTTCTTTCAAGGCAATGTCAATCTAAAGTGATTCAACTCTGTTCTTGTCTTCCTGAAGAAGTGGTTCTTTGCAGGAGCAATGCAGCAGAAGTAGGATGTCACTACTACTTAGCAGAAGCTCAAGCAAAACCCATGCAGACTGGAGAACAGTAGTTTGAAGACAGCAGTCTACAGCAGGGAAACCTCCATGAAGGTGAATGACCTGTGATACCAAGACTTAATCTGAGAACTTCAGTCACTGCAAGATATAAAATATCTTCCTGAGGGGCAGAGAAGTTGCTTACATAACATTTTATCTAAGAACATGGAATTATTGTGTTCTAATTCACCAGTATTGTACTTCATTTCCAACACAGATTTGCACAAAGATGGGAAAAGGAGAGGATCAGATGACCAAAAAATCACAAAAAAGCACAGGGCATGTAAAAATGCCTGTCTAGCTTTGAAACCCCAAGATACATGAAATGTGATCTAAAAAACCAGCCGCATCTCATCTGGCCGGAATATAAGCAAATGCGTGCAGGAGGGATAGGTTTCACACTTGATGTTAGCTCTATTCAGTATATTACATGATTTGTATAAGGCTGATAAAAATCCTCACAACCTGTAAGCATGTGCAAGTTAACACAGAAGATTTCAAACAGAAAAGGAACTAACAGCACCAAGAAAATGTTGAAAACAAGTAGGGAGCAAGTGAAACAATATGGAAGCTTCTAAAAATTGAAAAAGACATGCAAAAGCATTTATAATGTTTGATCCTTAAATTAATCAACTTACCAGGGGCTGGGTTTCTTGATTAATGAAATCTAGAAAGAACTTTTTGCTACCTATTATTACCTTCATTGGTGCTCACCTTGTTAAATAATTTCTTCTATCTGTCATTGGCCAGAAGTTGAAACCCCATAAATAAAATGTTCATGTAATTTCCTTCTCTCTTGCCCTCTTACCTACTGACTGTTTATTCATTTAGATGATGAAAATCACCAGTGTTGGGAAAAGCTTTAAGCATGGAAATTGCGTAAATGCTGTGACAATATTAAGAGATGAAACTGCAGCAGGAACACCCCTAACACTACACTGCCTCTATGTGCAAATTCAAATTGATTTTCCAGGTGGAATTAAGAAGTCCAAGTACTAGATGATAACATGCACCCAGAGACATATAAGATGCAGGTATCCACTTGGAAATACTGGTCAGTGCTGTGGCAAGGACCAGAAGGAAGGCCAGGAAAAAGAGACAGTGAAAAGGGATTAATACATGCTCATGTCTTTCATATCCTGGTCCTCTATGCCCAGCGTAAAAGTGGTGTAGCAAATAACACTGAAGGCAACAAAGCATCCACGAGCTCAGGCAGAAAAAAAAAGTGCTGTCATAGTAGTTTTTCCCTACAGGACAGCCTCTGACAATACAGTGAAATTCATACTGAACCGTGCTATCCTTGTTACTTACCCTCTGGAAGAGCATCCTTCCAGACTGATTTTACTGTACTATCACTACAGATATCAAGCACAACAAGCCATGATGTCTCATTAATTGACAACATTGTCCCTCTTGTTCGAAGTGGATACGGTGGTAGCAATTTGAACTCGTCTGGCTTTCAGCAGATACTTCAGCAGAAAAAGTGTTGAGAAAGCTTTGTACATGTAAATGCCATTTGAGTTAATTCAAAGGAAAGTTACTGACAGGAGTTGAGATGTTTAGGTGTAGATTACCTCCAAGATATGAGGTGTGTTTTTCAGCACTATGGATTCACTGTCAGAGAACTGTTGCATTTACCCCAAGAAAAAAGAGTACATGATCACCAAGAGGTGAGCAAATTTCAAGAAGAAAAATTATGCCCAAATTCCTGAGCAACATAAAAACATCATCAATCACAATAAAAGGATGTGGTGTTTGATAGCACCATGAAACTGCCATTAGTGTATATTAGCTTTCATTCTGATTGTTAGCGTGGGGAGAAGGAGAAATTTTTAAATCTTTCATTGAGTATAACACAGCTGTTGATGTGTGAAAATGCTGATCCAACTTTCCCAAGAAAAGTCTATGCAGTATTTCTAGGGCCAAGAGTTACAACTTCTAAAGAAGTTGAATCAACTAGGTTTAATTGAAGACAATGACAATGTTCCTGGTATTCACCTAGTTTAAGCAACATGAAATTAGCCAGACACCTTGATGAAAGGCAAAGAGAAATTATAAAAATCATTGCAATGCACTGTAATACCTCCCATAGGCATTGGTGCAAAGTTTTCAGAAAAACTAGGCATTTATAAAAGGAAAAAATCTAGACACACTGTAACAGTTTCATAGAAGCAACTTGCTCTGAGCAACTTGCTCTCTGAAGGAGATGCCATTTTTGTACAGTCATTATTAAGGCTGAATCATCAATCTTTCCATAGTTTTACCAAATTGGAAATTAATGAATAAAGTAAAAAATGGGATTTCTCTTAGCAGAGAACAAGCTCACGTACCTTCTCTCAAGCCTCTACATTTCTTTGTATTTCATATTTCATTACATGAGTTTTCTGAAGTGATTGAATTTTTTACCTTCTTTTACCTTCTCTTCAAGACACATTGATTTCCGTGAATCTGTGTCCCTAGAAGTGAAAAGGTTTTAACAAAAATCTATTCTACATTCTACACAGCCTATGCATCTGTATGTACTCAGAAGAGAAGATGCCACATCATGTCCTGTGATTATCTGGTGCATATCTTGATAACCTGAGTGAGTTTCTGAAGGAGAGCAGGCTTTTGTGTTTTAAGAACTGGCAGGAGACAGGATGGGCTTTCTTTTGTTGTTTCAGTTTTAAGTTATGCTTAGGGTAGAAGTTTATCAACAAGAAGAGAAAGAAAATCAGCAGATGAATTGCTGTTTATCAGAAGACAACAAAACAGGTGGAACATGAAGTAGATATGTTATTTGCAGGAGATAAGTAATTTAATAGGCTTATAAACCATATCTATGAGGAACTTCCTTGTATCAAAATCTTAGTGTGTTATAAAACCATTTGAAAAACAAATTCAAAGGAAATGCATTTGTGCAATATGTTTGATAAGAACCATATAGATAACTGTATTACGTGGTGCTTAACCTGTCCTAGCCACATGGTCCAGCGGGGACAGAGGGGAAGCTATCTCTAAGCATTGTTCTATAGTATTCAAAGTAGCAAAGAAGACAATAATATTAAATATTAATATATTTTAAACTGTCATTGTATAAGACAAGAAAACCCCTCCAAGACTAGAAAAACTTCTAAAATTATATTACACCCTATATTTTTAACAAGCAGCTATAAAAAATGGGTAGTAATGAAAAGAGAAGAAAAAGTGTTTTGTGTAGTTATAAAAGTGTTTGCGATTCTGTTACTCCACATTGAAATCAAATCATTTTTATAACAATTTTTAGTCTACAAAATGAGTTTCTAATACTTGGTTACTGTTTGTTCATTTACCTTATAATACATACTGCACTTACTGGACAGAAAAATAGAGAAGAAAACAAAAAAGAAAGATACTCAGCTAAAGAATTGCAAGGAAAAACAGGAAGGAACTTTGGAACATGACATTAAACAACTGTAACCCATTCACTGTTCCTAAGTCTTGGGTAGGTATTTCTGTACTACAACACAGTAGAATCTCACATGATACTGAAATCTGTGCTCTGTTACATAAAAAAAAAAAAAAAAAAAAAAAAAAAAAAAAAGAAA
>VXBC01011972.1:256548-278286 GCA_013399945.1 Ploceus nigricollis
AAAAAAAAAAAAGGCAAAAAAAGGCAAAAAAAGGTTAGTTCATTTGATGTTGGTTGTAAATCCTATGCCAGGTCACTTCTTCCCGGTTTACTGCTGTGGTATTTTTGTTCCCTATTTTGAATGTAGGAGTCTTACTTTAACAAACAAAATCATCTTATGATCTGATCAAGTATTGTTTCTCTTTGAATTTTGGCATAGAGTTGAACCTTGCATTGTTTGTCAAGTGCATATAAATTTATATGCATAATAGAATTTGGATAATTTAAATTTAACAGTAATCTTTCTATTCACCCTGTATTGTTATTTTTCCCGTTAAACTTTCTGCAAGCTCTCAGTTCCCTGTGGAAAGGTATGAAGACAACCTCTGACTCAAAAGGAACATCAGTTTAAATAAAAGTGTGGGATATGATGCAGTGAAAAGGATGCATGATACAACAGTGAAAACATATCGTTTCTAGACTCTTCTAGCACTTAACCGCAGTTTAAAAAGCTTAGTATTTGAAATACTCGGTTCTGTCTTGGTTCACTTTTTGTTTCAAACAAGACTTCCTTCCAAGGTAAATGATGCTTGATAGGAATTTAGGAGGACTGAATTTTGGAAGACAAGCTGGAGAAGAGAATAGCAATAAAATCATTAATGCTCTTAAAACAGACTATAAGCAAGACGTCACACAGGTAATAGCAATATTCCTGTCTCCATGTGAGGGTGTGTATGCTGAAAGGAGCTCTCAACAATCAGTTTGAAAAGCTGGCATCATAATTTCATGGAATTTCTCACTGGGTTGTAGCGTAACAGAATCACATACTTATCCCCTATGTGGACAACTGGTTTACACAAAACACAAACAGAAGCTATTTATCTCCACTATGCTGTATCACTTCATCATTGAAAGTATCTGGAGAGGGAACAGCCTTGCATGGCTTTAAATACCAAGCACCACTAGTAAAACATGGAAGAGTTGTGTGTTTCAAAAGTCAATCGACACTATAGTGCAGGAAAAAGAATCTTGGCAAGAATTTTTATAGTCTGATTTTCAAGCATTTGGGATCAGTGACTCTTGCAACTGCAACTGCAAGGCTGTTTTGCACAAGATTAGTCAAGGATAAATTACATTCTGGTAAACAAATGGTCAACAGACCTGGGTTAATTCTTATGGCTCCTCAGACTTAGGCTTTTGCCATTTACTGTGCATAACAATGCACACTGTAGGACTAAACTAAAGCTGACATATGGAACCGAATTGCTAATCTGACTAGTAAAACCAATCCATCTGACTAGTAAAAACAATCAGTGCTTATAGAATTCATGGAATTAAATTAAAAAATATTTTTTCTTATCTCTGATATTCAGTGTGAGATGTCCAAGGGAGAATCCAATCAAGAGTATTTTTAGAGACATATTTTTAATTCTTTTCAATAATGTTTATGTAAATTATCTTCCTTTATTTCCTAATTATGGGATAATTTGTGTGCATTCTATATATAATAATTATTATCTCCTTTGTAAGGTAAACTTTTCAAAAATTTTAACCTGCCTGTATTAGCACACTGCAAAGTTCCAGAAGTGATGGGTACTATACTTTGGTAAACTAAAAAATTATATATTCTTGTGTTCCATAAGAAGTCTTGAACAATAAAGGTGAGATCATCTCCAGGTGTTTTTGATTCTAGAGCAAGACATAATGGAGTGAAATGTGAGAAATGAGAAATATTCTCTTACTGAAATAGTAATTCTGTAAAAGCAGAAAGTGTGTGTTAATTGAAAAGAATGGATGACAATCATCAGGAAAATTACATCTATTAAGAAATCAGAGGAATGCACAAAGCTTAAATTAGCAACATAGGAAAGTACAAATAAGGACTGAGAAATACAGAGATATTTTACTCAATATTAAAAACATGAGCAAGGATATAAAGAAACAGCAATTAATTCCATTTGAGGATAAAAGATGCAGAGACACAATAAGGAAAGACAAAATTAAATGGTGAACCCTAAAAAATAACGCATGTTTTATTTTCAAATACATCAGAAGCAAAAGAATCCCCAATACCGTTTTAATTGTCCAGAGTTATAGTAGTATAGATAGCTTATAGTAAACAGCTATTTCACTGAATGTTTCTTTTTGGGAAAAAAAAGGACTAAATTAAATTTTCAGAGCATAGAGAGATGATAAATAATCTTCCTATTTATCTCTATTTTAAATAACAAGTTAATATCAGAAAGATTGGAAGTGCCAAACACTCTTACAAGAGCTGGAAAGGGAACTACTGTATTGTTTTTAGCAAATGTTTAAAACTGCAGAAATTCCAGAAGACTGACAGAAAACCTGCATAGTGTCATTATTTTAAAAAGGGTAAGCAGCATTGTCCTACTAATGTCATCTACTTGCCACCTTTTTATCTAGTGTAAAACAGCTGATACAGGATTTAAATTAATTACTAATAGATTAATTAGCTAGTAGTATACTCAATGGTGGATAACACAAGATGTTGGAAAAGAAAGCTTGCCAAAGTATTGTAGTATTTTTTCTGTCCATCATTACTTTGGCTGAAAGTAATATACTCAGGATTTTACAAGACACATCATGTAATACTGCATATTTTTTTTAAAAAAAGTATTTAAATTTAAGATATTAAAAATGTACATGATGCATAATACATTGATTTAAACTGGAAAAATTATATGGTCCAAAATTGTAAGCATGTATAAAAAAGTAGAAGCAGCGAAATTATATATACCCTTATAGCATATAGAAGAAATGATTGCTGTTTCTATTCAGGTCTTCTACAATTTGGTTCTTGGCCATAGTATGACCTAAAGCTTTTACCAAAGACATGGAAGAAAACACCAGCACCTTCTGATGAGTGTTGGAGAAACTTGGAAACGACAAAGTGATGATAAGCGCTGGTCTGAAGATGAGTACTAAACCAGCCAGTTGTTAACAGTGGAATAAGGAGACCCTAACTACCTTTATATACTTCCTCGAACCACCAACTTTGAAAAAGAGAAGCAGCAGCTCTGAAAGTGGGCTGGGCATCACACAATGATGGATACATTACATGACAGTGAAGCTAACAAGTCTCATCAGGGTCAATATATAAACAGAAGAAAACTGACCCGGCACACACAGACACCCACTTTCCTGTGTTTTTTGTCACTGAATACTGTTGCTACCCGACTGGTGTGTCTAGTTTGGATTCTAGAAGCTTGTAACATGAAAAAGGGTTTATAAGAAAACATGACTTAGACAGAATAACACAAGAAGCTAACCTTCTGTTATCAAAAGGGATTAACTGTCTGGGCTACATGGGCAGAGAGAGGACAGACAACTGGAGCGGTCTTCATACTAGCAATAAAATCTGTGACACCAAATGCTTAGAAATCAAAGCTAAAGGGGCCCAGAGAGCAAACAAGAGAAAGCTTTTAATGGCAATAAATAATTAAAAGCACTAACACTAAATTTAAGTGAATTTTTTGTCACAGAAAACTTTGAAAGAAATACTGATTGTATTTATAAAAATTGTTATTGACTTGACAGCAACTGCTGGATTCAAAGGACTCAGGTAAGTCCTACAGACTTATCTTAAGTAAGAGGTCAGGCTGGAGGAACACAATCACATCTGCTCAGCTTATTAGTCTCATTCAAACATGAGGAAGTTAGTGAACGTCTTTTAAAGGACAGTGAAGGGAATTTAATCACAGCAGTGAGGACTCCTAGTAGATATAGTAATTTTAAAACTTATTATTATTTATCAGGGATAACAAGAAACATGTCAGGAAGAGAGAGAGAAGACTTCAGTGAAGAGAAGCAATTAAATAACAGAAAAATCATTGGAATGAAGAAGGATCTCAGAACAAGTCTAAAACAAAAATTAGATGATCTGAAAATAACGAAGAATCCAAGAAGGGATGGCCAGCATCCCAGAATCATGAAAGACGGGGCAGGCAGACAGTATTAAAAAAACCATTGAGGCAAATATTTGTAACTCTTTATTGACACCAAGAGAAAAATCTGCTAAGGACCAGAAAGAAAGGTTAGATGAGTCCTTAAGAAAACATAAAGAAGAAAATAAACCCCTTCAAATCCTTCAATCTTCTGATCCAGAAATAATAAATTTCTGTTAAGTTATACACTAGAATAAATAAGCAGGGAAGAGTACAATATTAGCAAACCTCATCAACCTGAGTACAAAGGTTTAAAAGGTTAAAAGGAGTAGAATATTGAATTCTGGAAAGTATCCTGAATGCATTCATTTTGCAAAGGCACATAGGGTGTACAAATATTAATGATATCAACAGACTATCCAACAGAATTAAAACTATTTGTCATTTTCCAGCAAAGATGAGAACATTAAGGAAAATAGATGCTGGCTGCTTAGGAACGAGAGGAGGAACAATACAGAAAAGATGAGCACTGAGCCTAATTTTCCTTACTTTCCTATTTCCAGAATAGACAGCAATATGAGTAATAAGTGACAGTCACTGAATGTAAAAGAGGAATGATGCTGTGTCAAAACAAATCTGAGAAAATAGGTATCTAGGTAAACTGCTAATATGTGTGTAAAATGTAAAAGCTATTGATAACTGGATTTAAAACACAGGGAAGATATTAGTGTAAATAATTTCCCTTTCTCTCCATCCCCCAAAGTCACTGTGCAAAATACAAACACGTATACATGAAAAAACAAATAAAACCCATACTATTTTCCTGTCATAGGATTCTCCACTGCTGTACGTTGTAGCCAGTGTGGATGCACATTCTTCCAGATACCACGGCTTTTTTCCACTTTCAGCTGTGCTGCTTATAGAGATAGTGTAGATGCTATTGGTGTAGCCATCACAAGAGCAGTGGTCTCGACTTCTTCCACCATTTCCAGATGCCCAAACAAAGACTGAACCTAAGCCTCTTCGTCCCTGTTTGGAAACAGTACAAAATATTTGATTAATAATTCTTCTTTTCTCCCTCAACTGCTTAATAGCCAGGTCTTTTGCCCCCCCGCAAAAATCTCACGAGAAGAAGAAAACAAAAGAACAACTACTCTGAGAAGAATCTGAAATGAGAAAAGGATTTAGCAGATTTCAGAATCAGACATTAGAAAAATTGAGAAAATTAGTGGTACGAACATAGCTTTAGAAACAACTTTTATACAGAGTTTGTTGGTCTGCATCTGTATTATCCAGATGTACCAAGAAAGTCATGCTGAAAACTCACATGAAGGAGTAAAATATCATACTGGGCTGGCTTTCTGGGTTGCAAGCAAACATTGCTGGCTCATGTCAGCCTCTCATTCACCAGCACCCCCAAGTCCTGCTTGAGTCCTTCTTAGCAAGACTGCTTTTGATCTGTTCATCCCACAGCTTGTATTGATATTGAGGGTTGGTCTGATGCAGGTGCACCACCTTGTACTTGGTCCTATTAAGCCTTATAAGACTTCCATTGGCCCATTTCTTGAGCTTGTCCAGGTACCTCTGCATGGCATTCCATCTTTCAAGAGTGCCAACTGCACCCCTCAGTTTGGTGTCATCTGCAAATTTGTTGATAATGCACTCGATTCCTTCATCCATGTCATTAAGGAAGACAGTAAATAGCACTGAATAACAATACCAATGGGGAAGCCTGAGGGACACCTTGTTACTGATGTCCACTGGACTCTGAGCTGTTGACCACTGTCCTCTGGATGTGGAGTGTCTAACCACTTTCTTAGCCAACAGTTTATTTATCAAATCCATCTCTCTGCAATTTAGAGAGAAGGATGTTGTGGGGGATTGTCAAAGGCTTTACAGAATTCCAGATAAACGACATCTGTAGCCCTTCCCTTGTCCACTCACGCGGTCACTCCATCAAAGAAGCCCACTAGGTTGGCTCAGGCAGGACTTGTCCTTGGTGAGGTTGTGCTGGCTATCCCAAATCACACCCCTGTCCTCCATGTGCCTTAGCAGAGCTTCTAGGAGGATTTGTTCCATGATGCTCCCAGGCAGAGAGGTGAGGCTGACCAGTTGGTGGTTCCCAGGGTCCTTCTTTCTCTACCCTTTTAAGGATGGGTACAATGTTTTCCTTTTTCCAGTCACTTGGGCCTTCACCAGACTGCCATGACTTCTCAGTTATCATGGAGATAATTTGTGAGTTTAATAACAGTATACTACCTGGAAACTACCTTTTTTCAGCAAAGTAAGTTAAATAGCAAATTCTTCTGACTAGTGTCTACATGAAGTTATGTCTCTAAAATTCAAATTTTCCTTTAGAAACATTTCAAGCAGAGAGAAAAATCCCAAGGTGCCAAGTTTAATGTACTATGAAATCCACATTCGCCAGACAGGATCAGTCTGAAATTACAGTTTTTTCACTTCTTTTTCTTGATCTTAGTTAATGCACTAANTGAGTCCTTCTTAGCAAGACTGCTTTTGATCTGTTCATCCCACAGCTTGTATTGATATTGAGGGTTGGTCTGATGCAGGTGCACCACCTTGTACTTGGTCCTATTAAGCCTTATAAGACTTCCATTGGCCCATTTCTTGAGCTTGTCCAGGTNTTTTTTTGTTTGTGTTTTTTTTGTTTGTTTGTTTTTAAGACAACTTTCATGAAGTGTTACAGTGCTCTTTCTCTACCATTCTTCTTCACACAGAGGTCTTGAAAGCAGTATTATGGCTAAACCCCACGGGAAATGTGGTATAACCACCAATACAACCAAGACAGAAGAAATGAGAATTCAGGGTAATCAAGCCATAGCTTCCACTTAAAAAAGAAAAAAAAAAAATTAAAGAAAAAAAAATTTTGTAAAAGAGCTTCTCAAGAAGATGCATAAAGAAAAATGTCCTACTAATAACAGTCTGTCATTTTTCTGCTGTTACCATCAGATGGTTCTGTGTGCAAACAGCAGTATAACACGATTTGACCCATGCAATAAAAACCTTTTCATTGCCGTGTATGACTGTATTATTAGCCTGTTTGCACAGAGAATGTTTATTCTCTGTGCAATCTATTTTCTGTGTAATCTATTTCATTAGATGTGTACTTATGCTGCTATGCTAATAATGAACAACAAGCTGTAGAAACAGGTATTTGAATCATTTTTGGCCACAAAATGGTGAAAACATGCTAATGAATGTTAGAAATTCTGCATGTATAATTTAAACATGACAAACATCAATTTAGATTTTTAATAGTAAGGGCAGGGCTTTAAAACTAATAGCCATTTGCACCTGGATTTACGCTTTCATGCTACGTTTTTTTTGTTAAACAGATAATGGCAAGTATTTCTTTAAAACTTTAAAACTTATTTAAAACCTGCAAATATGTAAAGGATCAATGTCTCTGTTATTACAATAAAAAGTAAGTACCAGATGCAGTGACCAATGGAAAAGAGTATTTTCTATATACAAAGTGAGAACTGCCATTCCTCTTCACAGAAAACAACAGCATTACCTTCAGATTAGAAAACATGCCAGACATCTTGTTTCTAGAAGCTATTTGGCAAAGCAAATGGCAGTCTTAAAAACAATAAAAAAAGCAACCCTCTAAACTAATTTCAACACTTGTGTTCAGGAGAAGTCTGGATCTGGTGCTGTGTGATATAGATGGTTTAGGGGCTACTGTGGTAGTGGAAGGTGGACAGTTGGGACTGGCTGATCTTGAAGGCCTCTTCTGACCTTAATGATTCCATAATCCTATGATCCTATGAACCTGACTAAAAGGAATTAATTTGTCAAGTAAATAAATTCTGATTTACCATTCGGTTTCCAAACACTCTGCTTTAATTCAGCAGTCCCAATCATGCTTAGGAAAATACAAACTTGTTAGTAACTATGCCCACTAAGTAAGCAGAGCAAGTGTCAGCTGTTCTACTGTATGTGAATGTTATTCTCAGCTGCTATCATCTAAATAAACACAGTCAAATAATAGTTGGACTGTGGTACAAAATTAAGATAAACACACATGCAAGGTACTATGTAGCTTTTACTGTTTATCTAAATCTAGCATTTGTCATCTGCCAGGTGCCCAAGGGTATCAGACAAAAAGTCAAGCCTTGAGATGCCAAGAAGCCATGTGTCATTTATTAGACAAAAGCAAAGGTGCATGTACAAATCATATGGACAGAACTTGAGCAAAGCTAAGAGTTGGTAATTCTTCTATAGAAAAGGCATAGACCAGTGCTGAATGGACATCCAGCAAAGGATGCTCAATGTTTGTCTCATGATTTTAAAATTTCATTCTGTCCCCTCTAGGTACAAAGTTGTTTCTGCTCTTCCATGGGCAATGACAGCTAGGGACTGCCTCCTATAAACTCTGCATGGTGTCCATAATTCTGCACTTGTGCTTGTCAGTGCACCAAATCAGACCACTGTGAAAGGTTCTCCTTTTTTCTAGTCTGTTTTCTTAAAATGCATAAAATGTCATATCATTTAAAAGAAAAAAATCAATTGTCTCATTATGCAAAACAAAACTGTTTCACTGATGACTGTGACTTGCTATTGACCCAGTCACAGTCCAATTTTCTAATACATTTTCTGGACAAAGCCAGGGAGCTCAACAGACAGCTTAAATGAAATGGACTCAGGTCTTTTTCAAAGAGGCCCCAAGACAGAAATTGCACTTGTAAAAGCATGAAAGAAGAATCTTGGGGCATTCTGTCTTTTTTTTTTTTTTTTCTGCTAATGCCTCCTTTTCATTGGTCAGCAAGTTGCAAGCAGATAAATGATACAAAAGCCCCTCTTTGTTTTTTCCAGTTCACCAGCATGGACAGGTTAAGTCTGCCAAGAATCAGAGCCAGTACGAACATGCTCATAACGACATCTGCAGAATTTCCTTATACTATTACGGAAACATCCCCTGCTCCAAGTGTGCGTGTTCGTGTATGCACCACATCTTTATGAGTGAATGAATTAGCAGTACTGGCAGGGACTTTTTAAGGTAGAGGTCTTCATACACTCAAATAAAGACAACCAGGAGTCCCACATACTTTTAAGTTGCTTACAGCACTCTTTAAAAATACTCTAATAAAAACAGTTTCCACCTACAAGATGTAGTAAGAGCCAGTGGAGTAAATTTTAATCACACTATTTTATAAATTTTAAACTTTACATTCATTCACTGCTTTACAAGTCAAGTTGCCCTAATCCAGCCTGTGAATCCTGATTATTTCCAGCCCAGGAATCAAGTGGCCAAATAACCCTCTCTGCCTATGGAGTGAGTTACTGTCTTGATAGGTGTGATCAAATTTACAAAGGAACAAGGAAGAAAATGTGAAGGAGCAGGAAAGGCAGAGGACAGAACAGCTGAACTGGAGTAATTAAGAGTTACAGGGGTGGCAGCCAGGGAGAGATAATTTGGCACCAATATGCTGGAAATTGCACACTGATGAGCAGAAAACAAACCATGAAAATATAAAATGGAGAGAGAAGGAGGGACATTTTATCCACACCTAGAGCCTAAACATTTAATTTCCTCTATTCTCCCCAATACTGTTCTAAAATTACTTAATGTTTCCAAGAACTAAAAACTACTGCCAGAAAGTGAAATTGATCCTAAAGTAGAAGCTGGAAAAAGTAGCCCATGGTATGACCTCTTCCTTAAAAACTAATTCCTAAAGAGGAAATGTTCATAACTGAATGTGCAGAACAGAGGCCAGTATTATGGAGATCTAAAAAACCTACTTTGCAGGCATGGTTTTTAGCTCCAGCATAGTACAATCACTGTAGTGACAGGCACCAAGGATCACAGCATCCTGAGAAATGCACCTGTGAAATACATCCCCTTTCTTCCAGTTTCTGCTGATTTCTGCACTCTCTAGGATCTGGACACTGCTGCCATGTGCAGAGATACAACACTGCCAAGCTGTTCACTGCCAGCATTTTGCTTTTGACTAGTAGCAGCCCCTAGCTTCTGCTGAGTTTCTACCAGTCCACTTAACCTCTTATCTGGGAATGAAAAACAGTCTGGCACAACATCCTTAAAAGACTCCTTTGTAGACTGCACAGTACTGAATTTGAAAGTAGGCATCTCTCCAAAAAACAGATAATGGTAAGCTGAGAGTCCAAGTCAGCAGTTCTGAAGTGCTACCAGAAGACAGCCAAGCAGATTTTTTTTAACAGTCTTCTTAGATATGAAAGCAAAAATTCATGAACAAAAGGAAACATTTCTCAGGCCATTAATTCTGTTGAGGTATCCACACTGTCAGAAAAAATAATGTTTGCGCATCAATTTATTAAAAATGCACACCTACGGTATATGTGAGGAAATGAGTAATGAGTCAAACTGGTCAGCATAAATAAAGATGCCTGTTTGGGGGAATGAACAAAAATAGACACCTGTGTTTTTATATTAGAAGTTACGTTTTTACTCTTATAAAAACGAGGAAGTAAAGAACACCTTTCCTGTTGCTGGAACACAGCAATGCATATAAACACATAAGATATATGCAATGCAAAAATACATCACTACCTACAAAAGCAATGATTACCTTATATTATTGGAAAGGGAAGTGGTTGCTAAGAAAGGTTACTGGCTACTTCCGAACTAGCTCCTTAATTAACAAAACGAAAGGCAAAATAATTACCCATACAAAAAAAAAAAGAAAAAATATATTTTGTTATCTCTTAGGATATGACACCTTTGAAACACTAAAGCTATAAAACATTCTAATATGCATATAACAAAACCCCATATTGAATAACGACAAGCACCTATGTATATTTACACATTAATTATCAGGATATATCAGTGGAACAATTGAATATGTAGGCTTCATGTGGTGTATTTTTTACTTTTCACGAGAAAAGCAGTTTTAACAGCTCCAAGATATTCCCTACAGAGCTATAACTAGTGCCTGAAGTGCAAGCAAAAGAACTGTTGGCTGAAACCTGAAATACGAACATGTGGAATATTGGAATGAATTTCTCATTTACCTAAACAAAACAGAGCCAGCTCAAGGACTGCATGAATCACAGTTCCGGTTGAGGCTCTCTCTCTACAGTATCATTACTATTGTTACCAGTATAAAGCAAGTTGTATATGGCAAACACAATGTGATAACACAAGAGCTTGCTTTGCCAAAATTTCTGTTGTACAAAGAGTCTCTAGTTAATCAGAGGTGAAATTGTCCCTGCAACCAAAGCCAAAATAAATAAGCAGTGCACAGGAAAGCTATCAGTGTGAGAACTGGATATGTGATTGATGTTATACACGAACACCCATTATATGGGATGGGTTCAGGCAGTCCTCATTGCCTTTATACTGCTATCTGATTAATCACTCTAGAAAGGAGCTCAGGGACACTAGATCCACACAGCTCTTTTTCACGACTTACATCAGACTCTTCCTTGTGGAAAACTTCAGGTTTAGAGATGTCTATTGAACTCTAGGGTTTAACAAAAAGAACCTCCTATTTTCTGCAAATTTAGCTCTTTTCAGTAGATAAGCATGAAAATATGGCTGCTTCACTTCTACTTTTGCACACAGAGGACTTAAGGAACAACTTTGTGCAATTTGTCTCCCACAGTGTTCATTTAAGAAACAACGTACAGGCTGTGTGAAAAGTCATTGCCTTCACAGTTTTGTGCCTTAAACTGTTAAATTCTCTGCACAGAAAACTTTTGACACCAAAATTCCAGTGATTTCCATTCCAGAAATCTCTTTATTCCTACATGACACACAGAAATACATAGATACTACTGTTGTTCAAATATATGAGTGAAGTGTTTATGTGATTTGCTCACACACAGAAACCAGATTCATGTTTCAAAAAAACGTTTCTGAAATCTATATACTTCAGTGTATGGAAAGAGATTCATTTGCCAAAGCTGCTTTTCAGTATTGTTTTTTCAAATTAAGATTTACTCCCCAAAAATAATGGAGTGGTTTGTGTTTTTGTTGGGTTTTTTTTAATGTTCAATACATCACCTGTTTCAGGGTGGGCATCCAAAACCAGAGGCATTTTGGCAAGTCCAAAACCAGCAGTGCTATTCTGGCTTGTTTCAACAGTTTCCATGTATGTGTGAGATGGGATGAGGTAACCAAACAGTGTTGGTTTCCAGTACACTTTGTGACATTGTAAGGAAAATGGACATTGTGGTTATATTTTCCTGTAACTCTCATTACAAATTTTCCCATCGTTCAGGATTATTTTCTTTCAATGAATGCAATGTAAGAACATTTCTGATATGTTAATTATTTTTCTGCATTTTTTTTGTACTACATGCTGATTATCTGTGAAAAAGCTAATTTTTTCACAGAAAGCAAAGAAGAGCAATTTTAACGTTAGCTTTGTCTGGGGAGGAAAGGGCTGGAAACCAGGAGATTGGTGAGGAGAAAGAAAAGTAAGTTCTTTTTAGAATTGTTTTTGCTCAGAGACCAACTCTGCACCGGGGAGATGTTAGAAAATGCTCTGTGTGAGAGAATTCATGTACTTGTGTTTGCTTTGGGTTGTTTTCTGTTTGCTGAAGAAGAAATTAAATTTTCTCAGAGTAGGTAACAGGATGTTGTTAAAGACCTAACTAAAAGCATTCCTCCTGTAGGCTGGGGGCCTCTTTGTAAGGGGGAAGGGAGATAAGAAGTTTTAAGATTGTAAAACACAGCCTGGTGAAGACATGCTCCAGGCTCTTTGATATGTAATGCAGGGGTCAGGCCCTGCTAAAATGAGCTTAGCAATGTATGTATATCCCTTTGTTTCTTTGTAATCCTCCAGCCACTGATGGAATAAATCTATTCTTTGCACTTCAGATGTGGGTTGTGATTGTCTTGGTTTTAGTTGCATATATTTGGTTCACACACTTTGTACACATATTTCCCAAACAAAATACATCGAGGTATTTTGGATCCAGGTATTTGGTACGTCCAAAGTTCATCCAGGTATCACTAAGCCTAAATACAGGAAGGCAATATTCCAAATTGTACTTGTTTGAATGCAAGAAGTTACTAACTGTGTGCAAACAGTAGAGCAAAGGATTACTATTATTAGTTTAATAATGTGTTAAGATTATCATCTAACCTCATTTTTGCTGGGCAACCCCCATTTGTAGAAAACTACATAATATCAAGTTTAAACCACATCTACAAAGTCATTAAGGCATCTGGGATACATCAGCCAAATGCAAGGTAGTCAGACCTAGAAATGAGGCTTATTGGAAAGAAATAAAGGAAGGTGAACAAACTTTGCAAAGTGGTGGCTTAAGAAGTTTAGGGCTGTGGAAGATAATTAATTGGGAATGAGCTGCCCTAAAATAGTCTGTCCACTGGATTGGTAAATAAGGTCTGTATGAGCCCATCCAGAGAATATGGAAGCAATACTATGCAAGCATAGAAAATGCTTAAACTTGCATGCCCCATTCTGGTATCCACACTGGAAATAATAATGCCAGAAAACAGAAAGTGTTTCAGAAAGAACCAGAAGAATGAATTCTGATTTGGAAATTCTGACTAGCAGAAAGAAACTCAACATACAAAACATTACTCTTAAGATTGCAGAACAGATTTTAAAGGTCAGTAAGTGGTGCCTGCATTACTGTACAAAAGCTCAAAACGCAACAAACACTTCAGAATTTCAGATAAACCTGTGAAGTTTTTGTCTGGTAACTTATTTTATGCAGAGAAATGTATTAGAACCAGACTGTCAGGCTTCTGCAAAGATGTTATGAGCCCTGCAAGAAATCAGTAACGAAACAAAAGAAAATTAACATTTTTGTAACATCAAGGTGGGAGTGGAAATTATTGTACAGGAAATAATATAGGCTCTGCTGGAAAAACATAGAGGTCAAGGAAGTTATGAACAGAGTATGTCAAGGATGAGCTCGGGAAACAAAAGTTATTATGTATTTTTATCTAAAAGAGAAAGAGCATCTTAGTGAGTCTAGTAATCACCATCACCAGCATTCAAGAAAAGAATTCAGGCTGGGAGATGTGGAGAAGCACTACTCTAATGAGCAAGGAGACAGACAGATTAGTTTTTAAGTGATCAGTGAGTGTGGCATGTCTATCATATCTAAATCAAGCTTGAAAGGAGACTAATCGAAAAATGTATCACAAACAAAAATGGTGGAAGTTATTTAAGATGAGGCACAATTTCTATTCAGGAACAAATGGGTAGAAAACTGCACACGAAGAAACCATGTTGTAACTTAGAAGAAAATCTCTAACCAATAATTAATGTTGGCCATGAAATGTTTTCCCAACAGAATCAGAGGGGAAAAGAATCTGATTTTCTCTAGAACATAAAATGCTCAGTGTATTTAAATGGCACAATGCCTGTAGTAGTAGAAAGCTGTACTGGATGACCTGTGCTGTCATTTCCTGTCTTATGTCCTATGTTCCAATTCAACTTATCCAAGAGATCACTTGCTCAAAATCTGTAGTGACTTCGATGTCGAGTTTTCTAACACCATAAGATGCACTATAAATACAGCAAAAGAGGCAGTTTACAGTGGAAATAAAACTAAGAGATTTAGATGAGTAATTAGCTATATTATTTTCAATAGTGAAAGTTGCTACTGCCTTGCAAAGACATGGACATGATATTTCAGTTAAGACTGGCTCTTCTTGAAAGATTTCCAGAAACCAGAAAATAATAGATGGATCAGGAAAACAGGGATATAGATGAAGCAACAACTGGATGAAATTTTGCTGATTGGGCTTATGACAAAAGGTAGGTGCAGATGACAGATGTTAGAACTATGAATATCAATCCAATGGTGCTACATCTTGTGACATCAGCAGGAAGAAATACAATGATAAAATATTGACAGACTTTTCAAGTTCTATTATGTCATCAGAATCCACCTCTAGTACAGAGCCAATCAAAGTTTAACTTCGTATGTTGAAGCACATGTACATATCTATACCTATAGCTATATCTATATCTTATCTATATCTATTTCTCATCACATATCCATGTTCACTTTATATCATAGATGCACCTAGGATACATAGTATATATGTAAATTATATAATAGATAAATGCCAGGATCTAATAGATCATAGGTCTATTATTATTATATTCTGATAGATTATATCAGCTACTGCAAGTCATGTCTTCTGAGACCATCCCCACGTACAGCACTAATTCCTCTGATTGATTTTCAACAAGTATTTTTTGCCAACTTATTGGAAATGTGCAGGAGGTCTCATGCATGAAAAACATATCCATATATGATTGCAGACATGTATAAACACACAATATGCAGTTTAAAAAATAATTTTAAAAATCCGCTGTGTATCACTTGAAATGTATTAAAAACCAGCCATGTTGACACATTTGACTAAAAGTCTTCCTGCTGTAACTTCTAACTTTGAGTTCTGGAATGCAGTTCTCTGGCAAATAAAAGGGAATAACTCCTCTTGGTGTAGGCAACACATCCTACTCAGAGTAATGCGGAGACACGATGACAGGACAAATAAATTTAATAGAAACATCTCTGGTAGAACACTGGGAGCAAACCTTTGCCTAGACACTTGCAAATGATGAGCAATCTCTTCCATTTTCAGAGCAGAAACATACAGTAATGATGATGATGATAATAATAACTGTTAAATCCTTCTTGAATTCTCCTTTTCTTCCCTTTTCTCCCTCACTCTTGCATGTGAGTAGGATGCTTGTAGTGAAAGCTACAAGTCCTGAAAGCTTGTAAGAAAGCCTTTCTGCTCCCAGCAAGCACTTGGAACACACACTCTGCAGCCAAAGCTGTTGAAGCAAGAGAGATGAGAAGGGGCAATGATGATGGGAGAGAAGGCATGAAGCTGAGTTTGCACAAGAGGTTCAGCCACACAGCATCTGATCATTAATGTCCATCAAATATTTTGGCTTGAGTCCAGCTCACTAAATAGAGTTGTGTCACAGCAATAAGATGAAGGCGCCTGTGCCAAAAGTTTGCATGCAGATTTCCCTTCCTCTCCACCCTCTCTAGATTATATTAAGATGACCTGACCATACAGAAACAACATAAAACATGCAATTGGTGAGACATTAGAGAGTGAGATAACCAGCTCTTTGGAACCCTTCAATGAAAAACATCTACAATGGTCACATATCCAGAAACTTGACTATTAGGTCTTTGCCAAACAGCAGTGACAGAACAAGTCTGAATATCTGAAATGCTTTCCTCTCCAAATGATGTTGACACTATCGCAGAATACCAGGCTTATTTGTATGAACACAAATTAACTAGCCTGAACACTGCATGGCGGAGCCATGAGTCAGCAAACTCAACTCCATCAAGTGCTTATAGCATTGTGCTTATTGACAGTGAGACACTGACAGGCATCTTAAAAATATACTTAGATTTCATATTTATGAATCAAGGAAGGCTTTTGTGTTCTCCATTCTGTCCCAGATTCAGCACAGTCTTATGACATGATTTGCCCACAATCATGTTATGCAATGCTAAGCCTGTTTATTCTTGAGCACAGGGTGAAATGTGACATTACATACATAATCTTTCTTTGAATATGTTACTTTTTGATATACCACCATCTGTTTGATTTTTTTTCAGGTAAATTCTGCATGATTACAATGGATTTTTTCTTGATATTATGAGGTCTACAAGTTCTAATGCATTAGTATTTAAAATGTAGACATCTAGAATTTTCTGCACTTACAACTACACTATTTTCAAGAAAAGGACCTTCTCAACTGAAAGCATGCTATAAAGGGAGTTCTATATTTGCGCAGAAATTGTTTGATAGTAAAGTATCCAACGCTTCTCTTTGAACTCAAGTATGCAAATTTAATAAAATTAAATTAAATACCCTTAAAGACGACACAAAATCATAGTATTTGCGACAGGTTTAAAAACTGGTTTCTTTTTTCATTACCTTGGTCCTGGCCAGAATTTTTAGGTACATTTAACTTACGGGTTCATTTCATTAATTCATTTATTCCTCAGCAGCCTTTCTTTAAACAGATTTGTCTATTTCAATTCAAGGCATGTGCTGTCTCTCTGTAATTCTACAGAAAAACTATGCAGTCATCTTTATTATTTTCTGCAGGATTTGAAAGGTGTAATCATATTAGCTCAGCAGATTTAAAAATAATAATAGCTGTGAAACACACAGCATAAACAGTTAATTGGAATAATATGTGCTTAAGATAGATCAGGTGCTTTTTTCATGGAACCCAGTCTCTCAGGAAACTCAACAACGGATGGCTCTTGCATCCATTTCATTTTTATGCAATGATTATAATAAATTAAAAATAATAATTGAGTCTGATTATGCTATAATCAAAGTTATTATTCAGCACTACCATTAATTTTCCTAATAAAACCAGCCAGACATAATTTCATTTTCAGACATTTTTTGAAAATCTTGGCATTTCCTTTTGCTGTTCCATTTTAAAATTCTAATATATAATTTGTGGATACTTGCATGATAAATTAAGAATATCAATCTTCGAACTTTGTGTAGGTCTGAAAGAAGGTTTTGCCAAATTTTCCTGTACTGATGTGTCCTGGGTAACCCAAAATGTTATTGTATTCCATATCTAACTGTGCCCAAAGTTGTTACTGCCTCTTTGAGACCCAGTGGCCAGAAAAGGAACAGTGAGGTCAGGGTGCGTGCTAGTCCTTTTTTAAGGTTGGGGGCATCCAAGAAAAAGTGCTCTTTCTCTTTTGTTCTTGCTGGGTGAGCTGAGGTAGCACAAGGCAGACGGCAGCTGCACCACCAAGCCAAAAAAACAGAACAGCCCCCGCTCCATATGGTTGCCCCAGACTGCCAGCAGTGCCTGGTCAAAGCAGGAGGGCATGGAATCCAAGTTGTTCAAGCCCTCTGCTGGCTATTTTTGCTAAAGAGAAGGTGATGTCCCTCCATGAGTTCCAGCTGTTGACCCACCAACAGCTGAGTCCAGCCTCCAGGGACTCCAGGTTTTCTTTCTGTTTTGTTCTTCTTCCCTGTTGGTTGATATCTGGGAGGAAGAGGGAGATTTTTACTCCGGGAGGTTCAGTCGCTCTGTTGCTCTTCTCCCGTGTTCTCTCTCCACCCCAGGTTGTCTGCAGAGGGAGCCATCCTGGGGGTAAGAGTTGTCTGCCATTTTCCCTTTATCTCTCCACACACAGTCATCCATGGAGAGTGCCATCATGGGGGAGGGTTTCTCTGTTGTTTTTGCTTTTCTTTGTTTCTGGGGAGTCCATGAGGAATCCATGAAATTCAGCAACATTATAACTACTGATTATCACAGTTATTTTTTGCCTGTTCCTGTTTCATTTTTTAGTGTCTGTTTTAAACTGTTATTATTCCACTAATATCCTCTTGCATTCGTATCTCCTTATTGGTGAATGTGGAGTGGTTAAAACTAAAAGGGAAGGTAACTCATTCTGGAGTGTCTGCCCCCTTTAATTGTCTTAAGCCAAGATACAATGTCACTTTAATTTACTCCACAGATGCGATCCTAGATGTTATACTGTTGTTGTTCAGTTCAATATTTCTGAAAAAGGAGAGTAAGGATCTGTACACAACATAATAAGCACTTTTGTCTGCCTATTATTATTGCACAATTATTGTGACTCTTTAGGGAAATCTATATTTGGCTGAGTATATAATCATGACCTTGAACAATGAGCCCATTTCTGGGATATTCTGTCAAAGAAAATTTGTCTTTTCTTCTTCCATTTGCCTCATCTTTTAAAATGACACAGCTTATGACAGTGTAAGGAAATATAGAGAAAGTACCTTTATCTGAATACAGAAAGACATCACTAATTAGAAAGAAAGAGAACAGTTAATCTTGAAGTAAATCTTGGTCTGGAAACAGCCTAATAGGGAAGATGGTAATTCCAACAAGCATTTACAATTTTTCAGTCTGTATTATATTTTAAAGAATGAAAATTAGAGGTTAACCTTTAAATGTTTTGTATTTCTTATCAGTACATTTTTATGTAAGTTTTAAAAAGAACTTCTATTTAGTGAGTAGAAATGAAGCTTTTGTAGTCAGAGACAGATAAAATATCCAAATATATGGAAATATTTAGATCTATTCAATTCCTTATGGACAACTTCAAGAAGAACAAAGTTTGATAAAATGACATAAAAGTTAAATTGTAAAAATAATAATTTGATTTGTATCAAATATGACTTCTACTATTTCTCAAAAAAAAATATACCAACCTTTTTCTGCGTTGTTATCAGAAAAAGCCTACCTCAGAAAATTAAATGCTGTGTTTCCACTATAGACTGGTGCTTATTTCACATACAGAACAATGTACTGGTAAAATGAAATTCAACTGGGTTCTGTAGGGTATCCTCTCATATTACTGCTATAATAATAACAGTGAACAATAACGTTTGTAGGCAATATCCACGCTCTTGGCAAGTTATTCCACATATTTATCCCTAGTTTGAGAACTTGAGATTTCAATGGGGAAATGGCTGAGTTCTTCTGGTACAGAAATTCAGGCTGAACTTTTCACAGTTGTCTTCCCTACATGAAATACAGCATTTAAACAAACACATATATGTTTAAACAAAAAACTTTCTCGAGCAAGAAAGAAAAATTGCATCCTTGCAGTTCCATTAGTGTCCCCTTCATCACAGTATTGTAAATTCTCTGAGACCAGACATAAATGGTAAAAGAACCATGGGTATAGACCTTTTTTTGCCCCCAACTCCCTATTAAAATCACCAAACTTACATTAAGAAATCACACGTAACAAAGCAAAACAGAAATGAAGAAAGAAGGAAACATAGTCAAAGGTTTTGCTTTAAAATTTTTTTGCAACTCAGATTCGATGAGTTGGCACTGATGTGCAAAGTAGCATTTCTCAGTCAATTTATTTCTAATTACATCACTACTCAGAGCAGTTTTAAAAGACACTGAGAATGATATATTCCAGTTGAAAATGAACAGAGCTGATACTTCAGGTAAGACTGACTATCAGGTCACTGATTGACACTACGAAAGAAATATATGTTTTCAGTTTTATGCAAAGGAAGTTTTCTTCTTTCCTTCCAAGTCCTTTGCCTTTCCCCATGCTGAGCACTTGCATGCACTGGGCACAGGTACCCTTACACATGCACATGAAAGCAGATCCAGACGATGCACTGTGATGCCAACCTACCATTCTGATGCCATTCTCAAAGGCCTGACGTGCTAGAGAAGCGGGTCCATCCACAGTCTTACCGTCGTCATCGGGCCCCCAGCTGGCACTGTAGATGTGGATGTGCTGGGGATTAAGGCTTAGAGACTTTGCTTCTACCATATCTGTCACATCTCCATCCAGCATACGTACTCCTTCAGAATGAAAAATACAATGAACCGTACAGACAAACTCAAAATGTTTCTTTCTTTGTTTCACCCCCTCAGAGAAAACTGTTGTATATGACACTGAACCAAATAATTATAAGAATTCCTACTATTATTAAAGAAAAAAACAATAACAACAAAATCTGTTTGGCTATCTGTTTTCCCAATGTCTCTAGATGGAAAAAATATAAAAAGATATGAATATTTTCATCCTTCTTCAAGTTTTAAAAATTATATAAAAGTACTTTATCCACTATACCGCCTTCAAACTTCAACGACAAAGTTTTAGGCTAAATAAAATTTTAAAAA
Source organism: Ploceus nigricollis (assembly GCA_013399945.1). Taxonomy (NCBI): domain Eukaryota; kingdom Metazoa; phylum Chordata; class Aves; order Passeriformes; family Ploceidae; genus Ploceus; species Ploceus nigricollis. Next base: position 277,078 of record VXBC01011972.1, read on the forward strand.
ATACCTGAACCTTGTAATGTTTTTATGTCACTTAAAGATAACAACTGATTTTCCTTCTCCTTTTATACTGCAGTGAAACTGCATCACCTTCCTTGAGTCATTCACAGTTTCAATCATGTTAACAGATGTAATAAAAGGATCCCTACAGACAACTAACCTTGGCATCATTTCTTCATTGTATGAGGCTGCAAGGAAAAAACTGGGGAGAAGTCTCTTGTGTACAGAATGATTACCACACACTGTAGCACGGCAATTACAAGAGGTTATGAAGAAATATGTAATGTTGTTCAACCTGAAATTACAATATGGTGAACATCCTTCGCTTCAGAAGAAGCTTTTGTGAGGTATAATCTGAAATTTTCATGTTAAAAGAATCCATTCATGTGGGTTTGGGCAAGTAAATGTGCCAGCACTTCACCATGTTCTAAGTTTACTAGACTGAATATAGCATGCTAAAATCTGAAATCTGAGAAAATATGGAAGTTGGGTTTTTTCTAACTGTAAGACTTTGTGGTTAAATCTGAGAAAACCACCAATGCCAGTTTTAGCCTAAACAAGAAAAAAGATCTACACACAGCTAGCTATGTGACCAAAGGGACACTAAATATTAAATAAAAATTAAATAAAATTGTATGATAGAGGGATGATCACTCACCATTTACAAGTTACATGCTCTTTCCGCTTTAGAAGGCTACTCCTATTTATAAGCCAAATTTACATATTTTTAATTACAGACACATTGCATTTTGCTTATGAGGTCAGATCAAAGAAACTTGTGTGTTTACCAAGATTTTAACTTTCAAATGTCAAGAGGCATAGGGACTGCATTTCTCAGTTCACACAAAAGTTGCCTATGTTTTGTGAGATAATAAACTTCTACAAATTATGAGTTTCACTATGAACTTTGTTTTATAAACAAGAGTCATTAAACCAACTCTGGGATTCTATGATTTTATTTTCTTCTCATAATCACAGAAAATTAATGATGGGTGAAAGTTGTGTGCTCAATTCCCTTTAAGCATATTAAAGTATCTCTCTAGTTCTGAATAAAGACAATAAAGGTACACTGGTTTTGAAAGAAGGAAAATAAAGCTTTCCTTTATGACTTTGTTAGCCAGTCTAAATATTATATTCAACCAATGAACAATAACTCAAATGCTGACACTGGCATCTAAAGTAAATCACAAATTTTTTTTTTTTTTTGGTAAT
>VXBC01011973.1:5923-33873 GCA_013399945.1 Ploceus nigricollis
ACCACCCCCGCCCCCGCACCGCAGGCAGGATTACCCCCGGCCCCGCAGGATGCGCTTCCCAAGGGAGGGCGCTGTGGGCAGCCGGGGCCGGGGCGGCAGCGCCCTCCGTGCGAGCCACCCGAGACAGGGCGGCTCCAGGGGAAAAGAGGGATTTGCAGCAAGGATCCCGCTGGGAGGCCGGCTGCGCTCCTGCCGCTGGGCTGCCCGCGGCTGCCGGGTCACCGGAGTGCTCCTCAGGTGTGCCCGGGGCTGTGCCCGGGGCTGTGCCCGGGGCTGGGGACCGGGGGATGCTCCTCAGNCCCCCGCGCGGGCACACGCGCGCACACGCGCTCACACACACACACACACACACACGCGCGCACCGCACACACACGCGCGCACACGCACACACAGGCAGGGCGAGGCGATGCCAGCGAACATCGATCCGCCGAGCAAACTGAACATTAACAAACTCCTCCTCCGCGACCCGATGACAGGAGGAAATTTACTCCGCGCAGCCGGGCGGCAGAGCCGTTCATTAAAGAGACAGGGNGTGCCCGGGGCTGGGGACCGGGGGATGCTCCCTCAGGTGTGCCCGGGGCTGGGGACCGGGGGATGCTCCCTCAGGTGCTCCCTCCCGCCTGTGGATAGCCCGGGGCTGGTGACCAAGTCCCTTCCCTACCCAGGGTGTCACTCTGCACCCTGAGGTGTCCCAGCCATAGGAACACGAAGGGATCAGGGGGTTGGACATCAAAGTTTGGTGAAGTTCGGGTGAAACCCCTCTGCTCCCCAAATTTCCTCTGGCACCTGGATTTAGGCAGAGTCAGGTCCATCCATCAGGTGCTGCTGCACCCTCATGGGAACCCAAATCTGTGTCCCCTCCAGCCAAGCAGAGTTTGTCACCGTTTCAGAGCCCCACCAAACTGCCAGGCCGAGGAGGGGCAGGTGGCACCGGAGCTTTGAACAGTGTTGGTCCCAAAGACACACAGAGACAACTTCCCCTGCCCCATTTACTCTTTCAGCTTTAGGCTGGGGTCTTTTCCCCCAGCTGCTGTGAACACCTTGAGGGTTTAAATGTGATTCGGGATGGAAAGGATAGACTAATGTCTATGTATTAAACTATAATTTGTATAACACCTCCTAAAAGTGGCTTTTGTGATACCCCATATCTTAAAACCAAGCGGTTGCTGTAGAACTGAGTTTTTACCTTTCTTTTTTCCTGTTTTGGCATTTGACTCTTTCTAATGAAACTGTTGGGTTTAATAGGAATAATTTGCATCCCTCTCAAATATAATCTGTCTGTTACAAAGCACCAGCAAGAGCCACTGTGTTGTAGCTGGTGTCACTGGGCCATCTGCAAGGCACAGGCCTGCAGCCCCCAAGTGACCTTTGTGTTTAGCAGCCCAACACCAGACTGTGTTCATGAAAGTGTCCCCCTAACTGGTGTCACTGAAATTATTTGATAGCCTTCCCTGTACGAACTCCAGCAATTTTTATATGCAATAACAAAATATTTATTGGTGCAAGCAAATGCTTAGTTTGAAAGATAAAATAGGAAAACACTACTATAAAATACTCATTTTTCCACTTCTGCCTGGCATTACTCACCCGGGAGTGAACAGCTCTGCTTGAATGGGTGGGGATTGTGGGGATCTCTGGTACCTGTGTGCAGCAGGTGTAAAACCCTGCTCGTGCACACCAGGGTTTTCCACTTTGTCTCCAGTCCAGGCAGGTGTAAACGCAGGGCCAGGAGGGGCCACAGCAGTGGGACAATTATCCCTGCCCTGGGATGAGGAGAAATGACACACTACCTGCCTTGGTAAGTGCAGCCTGCACCTGGATCAGGTAGCTCAGCACAGGGTGGCAAAGTAAGATTTTCCCTTCACGTTTCGTGTGTCTTGAACTGAGATTTTGAACTCTTCAGCTTCTGCATGTTGGTTCCCAAATCAGAAAACTGCAGATACCTCTGGCTGGTTTTCTGTTTCCTCTCCTCCCTGGCTTCTCAGAAAGGTGCTGCACCTCCAATAAATTGTTTATTGAGAATGATTGTGTATTAAATGCTGTTTAACCCAGTGATGTTTTAGTAAGATGTCTCCCAAACCGTGGGACACGATGTGGGTGTTGGGACACTCGCAGGCACGAGGGGGTGGCAAACAACAGAGTCCTCTGCTATTTTAACCTCTCCATGTGCTGCTCCTGTGCAAGTTGCAAAGTCAGGAGCTGTGGCTCAGGCAGGGCAGCAGTTCAGCGTGCTCTGGGATCAGAGGAGCAGCTATTGTTCTCCAGAGTCGTGGCTCCAATCCAAACGTGCACACTGGGGACGGGATTTGTATCAGCGGCGCTCGCAGCCTCCACATGCAAGATGAGAAAGTCACTGTTTTAAATGGTTACTCCTTGGGGAAAGGGGAATTGAGAAGATGGACTTGTGAGTGGAGCAGGAGTGAGATGGCACCCTATCCTCGGTGATAAATGGGAGCATTAACAAGGCCTGGTCGAGAGGAACCCTACAGATTTATGGCTTCCTGTCTCCACCAGCAGATGCCATTATGGCTGACAGAACAGAATGCCTTTCAAGAGGGAACTGGGCTGGGATTATGAAGAAGAGGGAAAAAAAGCAAGCAGAGTCTGGTGTCCATTTTTATCCACTGGTCAGATTTGGTTGATAGGTTTGAATAGAGCTGGAACTACACAGCGTGCGTGTGCTCCCTGCTCCTGTTATTTATAACGAAGTTGGTGAAGGTCATTTAGCATCCCTTTTAGCACAGGAAGAACCCATAATATTTACTGAAAGCATTTTTGCACTCTTGAAAATTAGAGATAATAAAATGAACAGATAGCACTGGAGGCTTCCTTGGCTTATCCAATGGAATAATCTCGATGGGTGCTTAATGTTTACTTTGGAAATGCAGCAAATGATTCTGAAGCTATATTGAATTTTATCTATTTTTATTACATTGCAGAATAATATTTCTCTTTCCTGACAAAATGTTATGACCAGTAATAGCAATGGCAGTTATGCATGTTCAAAAAAGAGTAATCAAATCTCATGCTTCAGGGCATGAGCTGAATTCCCCACTGGGATCCAGAAGGAATTTTTTTCCCCCAAATATAGCAATATACAATCAAGTAGGTATGTTCTTAGAGGATTTTCAATTTCTTGGTTAGGTGCAGATTACATGGAGCAACAGTGTGACCTGGGATTGTGAAAATCCTCTCTTGCTGTGGTTTTGGGCAGGTTTTGGTCTGATTTTTCAGCCTAATGTGTGTGATTTGTTGTGCCTTAGGAAAGTTTACAGCCACTTCTGTGCGCCATAAAGGGCCAAATGCTCTTTGTGTACCTGACTCTGATAACAGTTCCCATCAGTGTAGTCACAACAAGCTCAGCTCTGTGACTTGCGGTGTTTTATCTTATTTTTGTTGTCTGTCTTTCTTTCAGTGACTGTTCTGCTGATAATTAAACGTGGGGATTGTTTTCTTTCCTTCTTTTTTTTTCCCCTCTAGAAGTTATATATATGTAGGTACACAACTCCTCTTGAATGAAATTCACAGTGTTGGTGACCCCTTTCACGCTTTCCCTACCACTGTAGAGAAAGAAAAAGTGGAAATTCTGATAAGTGGAAATTCTGCAAAAAAAGAAAGGGTTAGAAATATTTGACTTGATAAATAAAAAATTTTCAGTATTGCCAGTTAAGGGCATTGTCAGCCTCAGTGTTTACTTTTTTCTTTTTAGAATTATTGGAGGAAAATTATTTTAATAAGGATTTGGGTTACAATGATTTTGAAAGAATTAACTTGAGGAAAGACTGAGGATTCTTTAGAGAAAATAGAGAACCCTGTAGATCTGTTGCAGTCCCTGCCTAGGAACAGCTTTCACTGTGCTCATTCCATTGAGGCACATTTGACCGACACGATGCAGATTCAACAACTCCTCTGGGCAACCTCTTCCAGTGGCTTTACCATGGAAAAATGTATCCTACTGCTGGAAAAACTGTTTCTTTTGGGGGCCTTCTCAAATAAAACGGAGAACAGTTTCTTCCCTTCCTCTTCGAGGCAGTTTTTAACATCTTTGCAGACACGTTATCCCCACTCCCCAAACCATCCCCACTTCTTCAGCCACCCCTTGCACATCACGTTCCCTGGCCCTGGCCCTCATTTCACTGCTCCATGGCTGGACAACATATGATTTGAGGTGCAGTGCCAAAACCTGGCTGCTGGATTGTGTTTTCCACCTCCCCAGCAGCGAGTGGGATTACTTCACATGTCTAACACATGACACTGCTGTTTAGATGTCCCAGTTTGACACCCGCCCTTTCTGCAGCAGCATGACACCGTTGACTCACAGAGAGCTTCTGATTCAGTGCAGCCCCAGCTGCTTTCCTGCAGAACTGCTTTGTAATCAGTTGTCCCCATCCTATATTTGAGCAGTTGATTATGCATCAGTGACAACTTTGCACTGATTCATCTTGAATTGCATCCTATTTTTTCCGAGTGTTGCTGCAATTTGTCAGGCTCGTTCTGGATTACAATGCTGCCTTCAAAGGCTGCTGCCGTCCCCCCTGGCTCGGTACCATCTGCAGATCTGCTGCTCAATATTTGCTGTTCCACCTCCTGAGACATTAATAAAAGTGTTGGATATTGCCAGGCCCAGGACACACTCCAGACATTATTCCAGCCTGACAATGGGCCGTGAGGGGATAATTCTGGAGTGTGATTTTCCTACCTCTTCCAACCCCCTGCAAGTCATCTGGAGGATGTGTCACCCAGGGAACAGGGACAGGACAAGGGGAAATGGCCTCAAGCTCTGCCAGGGGAGGCTCAGGGTGGACATCAGGAGGAATTTCTCCATGGAAAGGGTGGTCAGGCTTTGGCAGGGGCTGCCCAGGGAGGTTTGGAGTGCCCATCCCTGGAGGTGTCCAAGGAATTCCTGGAGGTGGCACTCAGTGCTCTGGGCTGGGGACAGGGTGGGGACCAGTCACAGCTTGGACTTGATGATCCTGGAGCTCTTTTCTGGAAACTGTTGGGCCTCCACAAGATTTCAGGGATGGCCACTGGTAGTCCTGAGATTCTTCTAAGACCTGTTTAATGTCCTGACCTTTTCTCTGTGCTTTCTAAGTGCTCTTGAAACTCTCCTCCTGCTGCAGCCAGAGCTCACCCTCCTCTGACACTGGCCCGGATTATTTTTGCAATCTGATCACAGCTGATTCCCAGAGTGAAGATGAAAGTAAAAAAGGCTTTCTTAGGGCGATCTGTCAGAAACTTTCTCCCTTTGCTGAGTGACAGATGTAATCTTTCCTGGGTCTTTTCCTGCATAGAGAAGGCACTTACCAAACACTTTCTCCTCATTATGTTCCTTTGAGTTGTATCTCATTTAGTAACTTTCTCTTTGTAATTCTTTCCCTGTGTGTTCATGGTCACTGTGAGGAACTCAGATAAGATTTTGCTGCACTTTTTCACATTTAGACAAGTACTCATTTGTTTACAGAATATATCTTTAGGATTTTGCTTTTGTAAGAATATTCCGTGCCGTGCTATAGAATAGTCCTTCTCCCCACAAAAGGGTGGAACAGCAGCACTGGGGCAAAATCCTTTTTCCCCTTTGTCTGTACACAGATAAGTTTGGTGGGGTGGTAGGGAAGGTTAAATTTCCCCTCCTGGAATGAAATGCTATCATCAATAATTTCTGCTTTGAGCCATGAGAGCATTTCCAGAGCTCATTCCCTTCTAATCTCCACCACAGGCTTCACCCTTTGGCTGCAAAACAGACCCTGGAGTTTGAACTCCCATCTCACTGCAAAAACTCCTCTTTTGGGGCCAAGTAAGAAGAATTTCAAGCAGTGCAGGGGTTTGCAGAGCTCTGCCTGCAGCCACCTTCTCCAGCCACATCTGGGGTTCATCTCGTCCCCGTGCCAGCAGCTGAGGTCTCACACAGGATCTCACAGATCTGCACTCCCAGCTCACTGTGCATTCCTCACCCATGGCACGCCAGCTCCACAAGTTATAATTCAGTCCTGCAAAGACTGACACAGCCTGGGAGCTTTCAGTTTCTGAACTGAATTTCTCCTTCCTTAAGTCACAACAAGTCTCCAGTTTGAAAAAAACAGAAATAAGCACTCTGCTTTTTCTGAAATAAGTACAGCAGGTGACATCTGTGGTATCATTTCCCAACAAACCAGCAAAAGCAGCTAATTAAATTAGTTGGATCTAAAAGTTGCTCACGCCACAATCCACAAACCTGTTTCCTTCAGTGGATACTAAGTCCCTGATCAGCAGGGACTTGGACTAGTGTACTTATTTTCTTTCTTAAAAAACAGCAAGCTCGTTAGAATTTTTGAAAATAATAACAATTAACTGGAACTGGGCAGAAATTGACCGCAGTCTTCAACAAGTCCTTGGAAAAAGACATAATTTTAAAAAAAGAAAAAAAGAAACCTGCCATTTTTAGGGGGGGAAAGCATCATCAAGGAGGCAGTGTTCTTCCAGCTCCTTTTTTCTTAAAATACTGGGTTGCATTGAAAAATCTGTTCTAATAGATTCTTAGAAATAAACTCTGAGTGTCCAAATTATAAATGGTGGTGTTTTATGCAATGCCTGTGTGGCTGCTGCAAAGGAGAAGTTTGAAGATGATATCAGGGTTTTTTCCCCAGTGAATCCAAAATGTGACTGTGCAGAGCTTAATTTGAAACAAGGAAATGAACAGCACAGGGACTGCATTTGGTTGCCCATGATGCCAGCAGCAATTTTTTTGTCTTTTATTAGTATGATTATTTTTATTATTTATAGCTACTGAATGAATTTATGCTGAAAATTGGAATAATTGATATATCTGTCAAATAATATGGCCCTAAAATGGTAGTGGTGCTTTGTAAAGCCTCCAGGATTGTGTCTCTTATAAATGGGGAAAAGCTGAGGCACTAAATATGTTAAAAATCTGTAATTCCCCAAACTGTCACTTGTCCCATGTCCCCCAAGTCATCCTGGGAGTTTTTTCCACGTCAAGTAAAGATAAATGGACAAGCACAGTTTACACATACCAAGCACATTTGTTTAATAAACAATGCTGAGAAAGCTTAACTGAAAATCTAAAGCCACTAAAAAGGACAAAATGCTTAATTTCAAGTCATCAAAGTGTTTCAATTGAAATGTAATTTTAATAAATTGATCTAAAGGCCGAAGTTTTTGCATGGCAGAACGCAAGAGTTCAAAAAACAAAATGTGAAAACTAAAGGAAAGCAAAGAGGTTTTTTCTACTGAAGAACTTCCCAACGTTTTTTTCTGAATGTTCATGAGAACATTTGCACCTGGGCCCAAAGACTGAACGTGCTCCAGGTGTTGCCAATCTCCATCCAAAATGGAGTGATGCAGCTCAGAGGAGATGCTGCAATTCCCCAGTGAGCACCTGGAGCAGGGCAGGGGCACTATTTAAGTGATCCACCAGGCAGTGCCTGCTTTTGGGAGGCTCAGGATGCTCCAGGGAGAGGCTTTTCCCTTCTACTGCTCATCCCATCTTGGCTCTGCACATTGGTGTTTCAGGTAAGTGATTATCTTGTTTTTTATCTTGTGCTTTTTCTGTGGCCTGGTTTGAATTTGTTCTGTGAAGGAATTTCTCTGGAGGAAAAAAATAATTTTTCTCTCCATAAGCAGAGAGAAACTCAAGTTTGTTGATTTACCTGCAAACTCAGGTGCTAAACTGAAGTGTTTATGCCTAAGCTGGTAACATATTTAATGCTTTCTCTGTAACCAATGTGTCTTTAGTTAAAAAAAAAAAAAAAGGAGTTTAATCTGTAGACTACAATCAATTGAGAAGCTGGAGATGGAAAGAAAAGAGTTTTCTGTGGAAATGACTGAAAGTTATCAAAGATCACCTCAGAAATGTGGAAGTCTAAAGCACTAAGAGTAAAAACTGTGAGGAAAAGTACTTTCCTAATTGGAAATTTAGGAATGAAAGATAAGGTGTTCAGAAATAACAAGACTTACTGTTGAACAATAATAATTGGGTTTGTGTTAGAAGTGTTGAAAATAAGAGTGATAAAATCCTGGAAATGGTTTTGTTTTGGAGTGTGAAGGCTAACAGTGTTGAGTAACAATGCTGTATTTGTGGTTATTTAGAAAAAGTGCTGTGTGGTTCTCTTTCTTTGCTTAAAGAAAAGTTCTGGGAGTTTTTTAATGTCTCTCTCTGGTGGGAAAATTCTTCCCATTGTTCCTGAGTGACGAGGCACTTGTGGAGCACCTGTGTCACAGGTGGCCAACTCCTGCCATCATTCTGTGCTCTCCCAGCTGCTCAGAGGAGGCTGGAGGGGCTCTGCACACTCCTCAGGGCTGGAGAGCCCCAATTCAGGTGTGATCCAGCCCCTCCTTAGCTCCTGGCTGTGCTGAGTCCCAGGCTCAGGGTGATGCCTTGTTCCAGAGAACTGAGCTCTGCTACCTGGGACCTCCTGGGAAAATGTTTGGTTGTTCCTTTTTTATGCTTGGTGTGCAAAGGCTTTCTGAGAGAGAACTCTGAGGCTGTCCAGGTTTGCTTTTAGGATTTTCCATTAAAAAAAATGATATTTAATGGGGGAATGGAATTTTAGGTTTGTGGAGCAATATTACAAAAGGAACCATTGAGCCATTTTCATGGAGATTGAATGACACTTTTATGGTCCTTTCTCTACTCCTGCTTTTAATATAAATGGTATAGCAAATACAGGTGAAAAAAAAAAAGCAAAAAAAAAGCCCACCTGTCAAAATATAGCTCTGTTTGGTTACCTCTGTCCATGGGACAATTTTAGTAACCTGTCAATCAATGGGCTGCTAAATAGCCTCTCCAAAGCACAATCTGCTATTTCAGACGACATCAGTGTGTCAATCATTTATTGAATCAAAGCCAAATTTGAAGCAAAGCAAGCCCAGTTTGTCAATCACTGCTCAGTATTCTCTCCACTAACCACCTGACAGCTTTTAACTTTTCACTTTTATATTCCATGCAGCTAGTTAAGATTCTTTCATTTTTAATTGGCCTTCTTTTATGATTGGTAGCTAAGCAACTAATATGTTGTTTTATATGGTAATAATGGGCCCAAACTTGAGAGCTTTCTTGACCATCCCTATTTGTTGTTGGGAAATTATTTTCCTTCAAGTTGCTAAATAGCAGATGTAGCAGAAACAGTTATTTAATTATGGGTTGTCCTGTTGTTTCTATCTATAAACACTTTTGGCACTGTTTAAAAATAAATACTGCATGTGCTGGCAAATATATACTGAGTGATTTTAACTCCTGATAGAGTCCTTTGGAATTTCACTGCTCATTTACAGGGAAAACTGGGTGCAAAAAGGAAAGGATTGCCAAAAAAGCAGTTTGGAAAAATATTAGCAGAGGACAGAGCGAGAAATCTGTTTCAGAATCCCACTAGGCTTTAATCCAACCTGATCAGCTTTCAGTCTTAATTTAGGTACAATTAAATTTCTGAGGCCAAGTACAGTGCTGTGAGCCACCCTCTCTCAAAATTAGCCCCAAAGTCCTTCCCCAACAAACTGGTCTGCCTATTTTGTGTGTTCATGTTGTGTGCTTTGATTTAATTAAAATTTTCAGTGCCTGAGATATAAAATTTTGGGGTCAGGAGTGAGGCTCCTGAGGGTGACCCCACATCTTGGGGTGGTTTCCATCCCCTCTCCCCATCATGCACAAGACAAGCCCTGCCTTTCGTGTGTGTAAAATGAGCCCACAGCTCCCAGAAAATGCTGCTGCCTTTCTATTCCCAAAGACTGTCATCAGCAAAGCCAAAGTGTTGTTCTCAGACAGAAAGAATCAACTTTCTGTCCTTCCCATGAAAGGAAGTTTGGGAAAAGAACTATTTCTGTGTTACATAAAAATTCTATTTTGGGTTCAAAAGAGTTTTCTTCATTTAATTCTTTTGCATATCTGTTTGATGGGCTTCTGGCTGTCTTTTGACAGACTGCTGTCATCTGGTTTGATCCAAAACTGTGAAACTCCAGATGTGCCCAAGAACTTGGGAGAACATGGGCTTCACTTTGCAAAAAGCTGCAGGAGGTTTTGAGGCAATCTGATACAAAATGTACTTCCCAGCCCTATTTGAATTTTACATTGGGCTTGTACTTCTTTTTTACCAAAGTAAAAAGCAAAAGAGACTGACAGCACATGAGGATTGACAGTGGAGAGGCAAATGGGAGCTTTGGAGCCTGGAGTGTTGCAGAAATCCAGCCAGTGTTAAATGTGGGTGCTTTTCCCCACTGAGGAGCTGAGGGAGGTTCTGGAGAGCCCTGGGAAATGCTGGTGCTGAGTCCAAGTGCCCCTCTCAGGATGGAGATCCCAGCAGACCGTTGAGATTGGGTAAATAATAAACAACAACAAAAGCTGTAAAGCAGATCTTCCTGGGCAGCTCCAGGAAGCAGCAAATTTGCTGACAAATGAGTTCTTGAGGAAGTGCCAGAAAACACAGTTTGGTTTCTCTCCTCTGGATGGGAATTGTGCTGCCTTTCATGGGTATCCATGGCATTAACTGATGATGAGTTGGAGATCAGTGACACGCTGACAAACGAGGTGTGAGCTGGACTGCCCAAGTGAGCAAGAGATTTTTTTGTGCACAGATTTTGCACTCTTTCTATCACCAGCTATTAGCCAGAGCTTTTTCAGAGAAGGTGTTCTGATCCCAGGCTGCCTCTGTAGCTTGGCACAGATTGTTCCTCTTGGCTCCCAGGGTGTTCAGGCCTGGCTGAACATGAGCTGAGCTCTGGTGGCTCAGGCATCTGAGCAGAGGGGAAACCCACACAGCACCCACCTACACAGCACCTGGCCTGTGAGTTGGCATGGGATGCTCCTTGCAGGAATTAAGAGATGCAGGATCACAAATATTACACAAATAGGAGAAGGATGGGGTCAGCAGAGCCAGGCTACTCACAGGGGGTTCTTACAACTGCTTCATTTTGGTCATTCCTATTGATGTGGTGCTGGGGAGTGTCAGCCTGCCTATGTGGGTGTTGTACTCTTGTCCTTTAGCTGCTCTTTAGGACCCTCTGGACCAGGAGAAAGGATCATTTTGAAGTGTTTAAGCATGTAAATTGTGCAGTGGCGTTTTGTAGGTGAAACCTGTTGGTCAGGAGCATCTCCAGATCTTGGTTGGCATTCCCAGCTGGGCAGAAATGCTGGAATGCTCTTTTTTGTATTGATGACTGATTTGCTCAGTGTCCTGTGCATCCTCTGGGAGTCAGGGCTGTGCTTTAGTGTCATTGACTATGTAAAGGTTTAAAAGGTTCCATTTGAGCCATTTGTCCCTGGCAGGCTTAAATGTGGGCTCTGGGTCTGTTCTCTGAGCCCTTCCTGTGGTACCTGGGACCAGAGAGAGAAGGAGCAGGAGTTTTTGGGAATGCTGCCTAATTCTTTATTCCATGATGCCCGGAGAGCTTTGTCCTGGGGCTGTTCCTGTTTCTCTCTGGTTCCTGGAGCTCCTGGCAGAGCAGCTCTTGTCCCTGAGTGAACTGTGCAGGGCTCTCCAGCTGAAATGTTAACATTCCCCATTACTTGCTTAGCGAGCCCATTTTTCCAGCAATGTGTCAAAAAGTTGATCAGTGTCAACTGCTGCCTTTGTTCACCCCTGTCACGGGAGCAGCACAAAGCCAAAAATGATTAATCCCTCTCCTAATTGGAACTGGAGGGAGAATTGGCTAAAGCAGAATGCAGTTACCTGTGCTGGAGCTCCTCCAGGACACTCTGCTGAGCACAGCCACCCTTCCAGCGAGTGAGATGGGATTTTTAGCTGTGCTGAGGGCTTGGAGTCTGTGAGTTTACATCTCAAACACCCACGGACCAGGAGCACTGAGCAGCCCCTGAATCAGCAGGAAGCCTGCCCCTGTCACCTCGTTGTTCCTGAGTCTGCTCTGCTGTTCCTCCCAACCCACTGAGCAGTTCCAGGAGCGGGGAGGGGAGGCTGTGCTTACAAACCATTTTTATCATCCAGGATTTAAACACTGGGTGCTGTAACCAGTGTCATTTAGATGTGCTAACTGCTAAAGCTGCAGCTTTCAACACAGAAAAGCAAGGTGTGACCCTCCCTGGGAATCTCAAAAGTGAGGCTTTCCCTGTGGGTGGGAATATTCCAGGTGGGCTTCGTTCAGAGCCACGTTTGTCCTACAGAAGTAGAACTGACACCACAATGAGTTAATGCACACATGCAGATGCATGCTGGAGGCAATGTAAGGGATTGAAAACCATGGAAAATCACCCTGAGAGATTTGAAAATAGCAACAAAAAAAATTAAGATGGCTTCATTTAGAAACCTGGCTATTGTTTGTTCTTAGCTAGCACACTCAGCTGTGGGTTTTTATAGCTGTGAACATGAGCTGGTGAGTAGAGATGAGAGGTTTAAGTTGGATATAAGTTGGATATTAGGGAGAATGCCCCCATTAGGAGAATTGTCCAGCCCTGGCCCAGCTTCCCAGGGCAGTGGTGGAGCCCCCATTCCTGGAGGGATTTAGGTTGTGTAAATGTGGCTCTCAGGGACAACATTTAGTGGCAAACTTGGCAGTGCTGGGGGAATGGTGGGACTTGATGCTCCTCAAGATCTTTCTGACCCCCGGTTCTGTGATTCTGTAAATCTGAACAGATGCCCAGGACTTCAAACACCTGTAAAACCTGGGGGTTTGTTATTCCCAGCTGACTAATTGCACGTGTTCCAGGAGTGTCTGAGTGCTGGGAATGGCATGAACATGAGCAGAGATGTGCAGAGTGAGCTCTGCACACACCCAGCCCGGGCACTGGGGGCTTTCCCTGATCCCTTCTGCAGCAATCCCAATAAAATTGGTGTAAGTGCAGCTGCTCAGGGCGCCAGGGGATGTAATGAGTTAAAACCACTTGACCTCCAAACAAAGAGCTGCTTGAAACACTGGAGAAAGCCCCGTTTCCCAGAGCACCCTGCATCCCAAGGCTTTCCTGGCACTTAAAGCAGAATAGAAGGGCTCTGGTGCCATCAGGACTCCCCTGGGGCTGGGCTGCTTTGCCAGCTTAGAGGCCAGAGTAGTTACATCAGCCTGAAAAGCAATCTGTGCTCCTTCATGCCTCAGTTTCTCTGGGGATAAATATTGCTAGGATGCTTCCCAGAACTTCCTTCTCAAGAGTGGCATCAAACTTAATTTTCACTGTTTTTTTGAAGGCTTTAGATTTTCTGGTAAAAGGTAGTTTCATTTGGAAGTGATGCTCTAAAATACTTTACAAGTTACCAAAGCTTGTCATTCCTCTTTAAATTACTCCTCACTACTATTTACTGTAAGTGTAAAATGATATATTTATAATATATATCACTATTATATATTTACATATTACTAGGAGAGTCCCCAGCAAAAAACTTGTCCTATTCTTTGATATTACTTGAAATTTAAGGTCTCAGTCCTCATTTCCAGGAGAAAGAACAGGTTGTTCATTGGCAGGGTGGGTGCTACACTGGGGAAGTTGGTTTGCCCAAGAAGGCATAAATGACTCCTCCGTTTTCATTGGTATTTAACATCCAGAAAAGCAGAAACCAGAGCATTCTGGTTTCTCTCTTGGCATCTCTGCTGTCTCTGGGTGCTGGGAGTGTGCTGGGTGGGGCTGGGGTGTGTTCCCAAGCCTGCTGCAGTTTTCTGGGTTGGGAAGTGCAGGCTCTGGTGGTGCTTGGGATGTAAATGAGAACCAAAGGCTGCTCCTTATACAACCACAGACTGTCAAATTCATTATAAGCTGATTTTTTTTTACTTTTTTCCCCCCTGACTCACTTCACAAGTCTCTTGAAAAAAATGAATTTGGAAGACATAAAGGGAGTTTCTGTGCAGAATTCAGTTCTCACTTCTATGGGCAAATTTCCTCAGCTTGGAATTGAAGGGCTAATTCTGCTGAAGTTCTGTTCAACTGACATGGGCAGCCAGTGAAATGAGAGAACACCAAGGAAATAATTAAATGTTGTGCAATTAGGGCTGCAGCACATCGGGGTACAAACAACACAAGATGAGATATCCTTTCATGGATTAAACTTGTATTTATTTGGTAGCCTTTGATCTGTGTTATCACCAGCTAAAACCCTGGAGAGCATCAGCATTGGCTGACCCCAGGAGCAGCCCTAACTCAGGTGGGTGCCAGGTGAGGAGCTGCAGGGATGTGCTGATTGCAGCTATCAGATGATCAGAAGAGAGAAAACAAGGTCCACTTCTTCTAAGCAATTAATATTTGGATTATACTTATTTATTGCAGGTGCATTTAAGCTTCAAATGGATTATGAATTTATCCTGAATTCCTGTAACAGATTAGGGTTTCAAAAAGGCAAAACAATAAATGTTTAGCTCAAATATTCAGTAGATAATTCCTCAAAGCAGTTTGTGGGTTTTGGGCTGTTTTGTCTCTTCCATTTTTGAGTGGCCATTGTTTGGGAAGACCTTTGTGAAGCAGAGCAGCAATGCTCACCAAAATATTCGGTTCATTCCAGCCAGGCTGGCTTTGGGAGAGGTCCCTGCTGTGGAACAAACCTGTTTCCTTCACTGGGATGTGTCAGTTAGAAACACCAACTGCAAGGATTTCTTCTGTTCTCACGAAAAAGGAAGGAAACAGCTGGTAAATGTTTCACAGATGGTAAAGCTCTTGGCATCTCTCAGGAGAGGGCCACCCATACAGATGGCTCATTATTTTAACATTTGGATTTTCATCTTATTAAAACATCTTTTTTTTTTTTCCCTGGTTTTATTTAGCATCATAAATTCTCTTACACTTTAGTTAACAACTCGGTGATTTGGGGGAAGTGTGTGTGCTGTAAGGAACATCATTTGGCTAAAACACAGATCTGCATCATTATTCTCTGCTCTGATGTGGAACGAGTGGACTTGAACCTGATTAAAAACACCAAATGCAAGCAAATGCTTGGAAATATGACTTTATCAAGCAAAGGTCAGCTGAGCCTGTATAGAAGCTGAATTATTCAGTAAATGAAGGAATGTAGTGAGTGAAGCAAGCAAACATTTCTATCTTGGGCACTGCATCAATTAATGCTAGACTGCTTTCTGCACACACCCCAGGAGAGGGGCCCTGCAGGTGCTCCCAGTGACTGGTTTGTGGTGAGAGCAGCACTAAATACAAAAATCCCACCTTTAAAATAAAATACCTGGGGAATGACCGAGGGAGGGGGGTTCAGAAATGGCTGTACCATGTGCTGAGCAGCTCCACCTCTGTGAGGGCTTGTGCAGCCATGAACATGCAAACAGCTGGCATGTTTAGCATATGTTCTGCATAAATCCCAGCTCCACACACGGCTCTGGGAATGTCACTGGTCCCTTTTGGGCTCCTGGCAGGGGCAGGGATGGAGATTGGGGCATGCTGAAACTGAGGGGGTGCCCTGCTTTTGGTGCCTCCTCTCCCTCCCTCCCCTGCTCCTGGCTGGGCTCTCCAGCCCCTGGCACTCTGCACACACAGGGGCTGAAGAAGCTGAGGCAGATCTTTGGCCCTTTCTGCAACAGAATGCACAAAACAGGTGGGAGAGAGGAGCAATGTGAAGAGAGCCCTGGATGTAACATTAAATCTTCCTCTCTGTTCTTCAGACTTCTTTTGTTTGCAGTTTTAGCAGATCTCCCTATGAAATAACTAAAATATAGGCCTGTGGCATAAATATAGATCAGCAATAGCACAGATTGCTCTATGGATCAACCTATAAAGATGAAAAGTAGCAATTGATGCATGTCCTACAGCTGCCTTGTAAATCTCATTGTGGTCTCAACCAAGAAGAGCTGCCTGAAAAACTCTGGGTGCTCCATGGTTGGGCTTGTGCTCTGCAATTCTGTTTTAATTAAAAATTAAATAATCAGGAGTGGGAAGAAAGAAAGCCAAGTCTTATTTTGCATTTGTATGAGCAACTCCCCATTGATTCCAGTAGGTTACATCAACAGTGAAGACTTGACCCGAAAGCTGCCTACAAATATTCCATTAATAAATACAGGGACAGATTTGTAGCATGTAAATCACTGGAGCTCCACTGATGCCAGTGTAGCTGTGCTGATTTACATCAGCTGAAGAGTTGGCCTCTGGAATTCACATTCCTTCTGAGATCAAAGATGTGTCAGCAAATGGTGAACTTCATTTGTATTTTTTAGCCTTCTAATTTAAAAATAGCCCAACAGATTTATGATTCAATGGCAGGGCTCTTATGGCCAGACTTTGGATGCCACGTTTCAGCCAGACACCACTCACAGGCAGGCTGTAAATCCTCCCCAAATGGGGGTTTAGCTGAAATGCTGAAAGCTCTCTAATGCTTGTGGGTACTGCGGTGTCACATTTGTAGAGGATGGGCCAATCCAAGCATAGCCCAAAAAATGAGCAGCACCAGGGGCTGGGTGGTCATAGCCAGAAGTGCCAAAGTTGTTACCATTTCTGGAAGCTGGCTCAGTCCATTTGTTGTCTTTCTTCTTGGAGAGGTTAAAAATTAAGGGAGTTGTGGAAGGAACTGGGGCTCTGTGGGCTGCTGGGTGACATGGCACTGCTGGCACTGCCACTGCTGCCAAGAACCCAGCTGGGCTGGGCCTGGGGCTTCTTAAATGGTCACCAAGGATGCTCCAGGTAGGGATTAACTCAATGTGCAGACCAGGAAAGGGAGGGTATGATTGTGTCCTTTTGTTTGATTTCCCACGGAAACAAACAAAATGCAATAGTACTGCCAGAGATAATAAATTTCAGCAGATATCCACAAAAACCTGGTAGCGCTGAAGTGGAGGGAGATTGGGTAAAAATGGGTGGCCAAATGGAGATGGGAGAGCACCTGAATAAACTCCTTGGGTGTAAGGAAACTGGGGAATGCTTTAGGGATTTAACACAGAAAGCTTCAGGTGGATCTTGCAGCATCTTGGGTTTCAGCTGACTGCAAGATCCCAATCCCTGCAGAGTGGGGTTTGTCAGCTCTTGCCATATAAAGTGCCACTGTCTTCTTTTTCAGTCTTTGATTGAGTATTTATTGTCATAACTAAAGAGCCCCAATCTCCAGCTGAGGCTGAGCAGCTTTGCACCACTGATGTCTCTGTGGTGCTGAGGTTCGGGGCACTGTCCTCCCTGAAAAAGGCCAGAGTGGAAATGATGCAGAAAGTGAAATGAGGAAGAGACTTTGTCTCTCTTGAGAGCTCATATTTGCAACAAATAAATACCAGTGTTATTTTTGAGCTCTTCTAAGAGTTTCTTTTAGAAACATAGAAATATTTCTATATTTATATATATAACGTATAATATCTGCACAGCAGCAGATATTCCAGTGAGTATCTTGAGCATAACACAAATACAAGTGGTGGATGGAAGAATAGCTGAGGAGCTGGACTTAGGGGAACACAGCCCCACTGAAATGGGTTGGTAAAATCACATTATTTGCCTGATGTACCCAAGAGCATCAGGTTTAGACCCCTTTAGCTGTGCCCTGTCTGGTCAGGGGTGAGCAGGATGGAGAAGAGGCTTTCTCTGTGCACGGTGTGACGCCTTGTGAAGGTGTCAGTGCTGCAAACAGCCAGCAGGAGTGGATGGAGCAGTGGCCTTCTCATCATACAGGAGCTGAGTATCTGTTTCACCCCTCAGAAATGCATCTCCTAATTTTGTGTAGGCTCAGATGTGATTAGCTTGCAAGGGAGTGTGGATTGCATCTCTGGAATCCAACGTGGGCATGGGGGCTCTCTTTTTGATCATTATAGGGTATGAGTGTTTTGTAATTCTTCTAGTGCAAAAGAAGCTGTTTGGTGACAGGCATCAAGTCAAATTCCTGCAAGAGGCTGGCAGCAGAATACATTTGTCTGTTTAACTGCATGCAAAACACTTGTCAAGAGAGATTCTGGTCCCTTTTCCTAAGCAGGGCCTCTCGCTACCTTGTGCTCCAGATAACCTGGCAGGGCTGGTGCAGCTGGGCTGGGAAGGGCTCCCACCCTGCCTCTGCCTCAGCAGCTGCCAGGGGAACCTCGCTGGCACCTGGCTCTGGGGGACAAGGACAGGCAGAAACACTCACATCTGCAGGTGGAGGAAAACAGAGCAGCTTAAAACCCTCCAAAGCAGTGGCAGCTTGTCTCGTTCCTGAATGCATCCTCCGTGTCCATGGGCTGGGAGAACACGGGAAAGTGCTGCTGGAGATGATGAAATTCCCTTGGGAGAGGACACAGGGTGGGGGCCTGCAGGAAGTGTGGTGGTGGTGAGGCTGCTGAGCGTGCAGGGGTGGTAGGCAAAAGGGAACAAAAGCCTGGAAATGCAGCTCCAACTCCCTCTCTGGAGGAGGAAATTAGTTCTGCTACTTTCCCCTCCCACTGTGCTTGGATGTGATATAAAAGTTTAGAAGTATAGGGCTGATGTTGCCACTCATTATGCTACTGTTCCAATTAGAGCTTTGCTGTCTTTGGGGCCCTCTCTGCCATTAAAATTGTGCTTATCCTCTTGCTGTGTCTACCTGGGCTCTCCATTTCCCCTGGACGTGTTACCTCCTTTCCCATTCTCCTCACTTTTGCCTCCTGTTGTCTGCACTCCTCTGCTTCCCTCCTGTGTGCGTCTCTCTGCCCCTTTGCCAATTCAGGAGTGTTATTCTATCATTTCAAGTGCTTGGAGCTGCCTCTGGGGCTGTCTCCTGCTGTAGCAGGGGCTGACCTCTGCTGAAAGCCAGTCTCACCTCTGCAGCATCCAGCTCCAGAGGCTAAAGAGCCAGGCAGGCTCTGGCTCGTGATGGTCAGCTCTGACAGGAGCTGTGTGAGTTTTGGGAGGGGAGGAGGGAAAGACAGGATGGGCTTCAGGTAGCTGAGAGTGAAAAACCTGTCACAAACCTCGTCTCTGAAAGCTGCTAAAATATTGACATGTCCTGGTGAGGAATAAGCCCCCACCCTGAAATTCCTGCCTTTGTCCCACCTGTGCTTTGTGCTGCCTTTTTGTTCCTGTTTCAGCATGGAGAAGCCTGTGCTACCTTAATTATTAACCTGTTATGCTTAACTTTCATTACCTAGATATATTTTTTAACCTCTTCTCTTGAGGTGACAAATGAAAGTGGTGGTTCTGCCTCTGCTGCAGAGCTTTAACTCCAGACTCTGCACTCGCCGTGTGCCTGTGGTAATGACTCCCATAAAAGTGCTTTGATTGTTCTCTGATGCAAATTGAGCTCAGCAGAGATGCACCCTTCTCCTTAGAACAGTTGTGTGCTGCTCAGCTTCCCTGGACACCTTCCTGGAGCTGGAGTCAGCATTGGGATGGGTTAATAAATACTCTGGCAGGAATTTAAACTCTTGCAAAGAGCTGCTTATTCTTTTATGTGGCTAATTTTGAGCATCACCCCTTTTTGGGGGGAATAGGGGTGGGTTCCAAAGGGGATGTGCTGGTGGAAGGGTGAAAAGGCCTCAGCCCACAGCAGCCAGCCCCTGTGACACTTGGTAAGTCATCCCTGCTTGAGTCAGGGCTCAGTCTCTGTGCCTGCATCTCTGCTGCCATTGGAGTTTACAGATGAGCTATTCCAGCTCCTCTGTGCCTCCACCAGCTCCAGCAATGAAACTTCTGGGAAAATAAGGTTGCTAAAAATGTGCATTTCCTTTTCCAACTTCTACATATGCGATGGGGCAGAATGTTGGTAGCTATGGTGTGGGTGAGGACATGAGGTTCTGTATAAGCTTGGGATTTATGGCTGAACTCTTGGCTGTTTGCTGAGCTACACCTTCATTATTACAGCACTATTGAGAGAAGTCATTCAGTCATGTTTGTAAAGTGCAAATGCAAAATAATAATTATCCTCTTGCAGCCCCTTGCTTGTATACCCACTTCCATGTGAAGATGCCCTCAAACTGAGCAGGCTTAGCCAGATGAGCATTAAGGTAAAGCTGTCAGGAGCAGACTCCCCAGCCCACCTCTTGCAGTTGTCCTTTTTTTGTGCTGCCCCTCACATGTTCAACCCAAGGCCATTTGCCTGTGCTCAGGCTGGGA
This sequence comes from Ploceus nigricollis, assembly GCA_013399945.1. NCBI lineage: Eukaryota > Metazoa > Chordata > Aves > Passeriformes > Ploceidae > Ploceus > Ploceus nigricollis. The sequence goes on from VXBC01011973.1 coordinate 25,818, forward strand.
CAGGAGTCCCCACCTCCTGTCTTGCTTTTTTCTTTGTTTGCTCAGTTCTTTGTTTGCAGAGCTCAGTAGAACTTAGCTATAGCCACAGCTTCTTGGAAAAAAAACCCCATTTCATCCTTTTTATGAATGCTCTAAATATAACTATTGAAGCAAAACAATGCAGTCAGATAAACAAAGAAATGCAGGCAGTGTAAGCAAAAGCCTCTTCAGCAGGTCTCAAGTCAGGCAGCTTTCCTTTCTTTTGTGTGTTTTAGCTAACAGCCCATTGAACCAACAATGAGAAAAAAGAGAACTGAGATTTAATGCTCCTCCTCACTGCTCTTTTAAAGATATTAATACCAGGAGAAAGGTGGGAGTTAAAGGAGCTGAAATAAGCTGGGCCTGTGGTTTACCTGAGGAGCAGCTGTGCAGTGGGGTGCTCAGGGTCACAGCACTGCTGCTCTAAAGGACTCCACTGTTTTAAAGGACTCCTGTACTTTTAGTGTCACAGTCCTGGTGCCCTGTTCCCCCATGGCTGTGTGTGGAGCTGCACAGGGAAGCAGATTTACAGCATGACCTGGCTGGAGAACACCTGGCCAGGAGGCTGTGGGGGAAAAGGTGCTTTTAGGTTCTCTGGAATGCCCTGTAGCCACACCAGTAACCAGCGTGGAGGTGACCCTGGGGCCCTCTCTGCTGTTGAAATTGTGCTTCTCTTCATGCTGTGCCCCCCTGTTTCCACCTGGGCTCTCCATTTCCCCTGGATGTGCTCCCTTTTTGCCCATTCTCCTCACTTTTGCCTCCTGTTGTCTCAACTGTCGGTGGAGGGGTGCTCAAGCCACAGGTGCCACCAGAGAATTTCTGTAACCTCACAGACTTCAGGGCAATTCCAGGGCACAATGAACAGCAAAGCAATGCTTTTGCAGCAGAATGAGCATCAAAAGCCTCATTTTCTGATTTCCCCTTTGATGCTTTGATCCCCACCCCATGTGCCATGGGTGGTAGGGAGACAAGGTAAAACTAAGGCTAGAAGGAAAAACAAGTGTTAAGTTTTTAATACGTGTACCATCAGTGCATTTAGTAATGTATTTTAGATTATCTACTTGGACAAGTAATGGAAGAAATAATTCTGCAAACTATTGCTCTGAGGATACTTCTTGGGGTGTGAATAAGGCAGAGGAAGGTTGAACCCAGGGACTGTAACGCTGAGAAAACACACAAGACTTTGTAGAGGCACTAAATATTGGTCTTACTTTCCAGTGAATATGCTGGGGGCAGTTAGGCTGTTCCTGAAGATCCCACGGCAGGGCAGTCAGCATTTCTCGTGCAGGCTGGACAACAAGCACGAGTCTGTAATTGTTTCCCCATGGAAATTGCTGTGTAAGAGGATCTGATGCATAAAACATCCTCAAGAGCAGGTTGCTGTGGCTGCACAGAGAATTCATTCAATAACTGATATTTTAAACATCTATCTGTTGTCATGGGTGGCCCTGGGAAGCCTTGGCCTGTGTGGTTCAGCACTGGCACTCTCTGGAGCTCTGTTCCTTTAGGGGATGGCTTTGGACCAGGAGCACAAACCCAGGGTGTGAGGGAATGTCCTGCCCAGCCTAAAAACCCTGAACTAGGCAACAAACACCTTTAAATTGATCTGCTGTTGAAAAGCCTACCTCAGGATGGTTTTAAGAGATAAGGAGGTGATAAAACCACGGGAAGGACTGGCTTGGGATGCAGTGTGACACACGCAGAACAGGCTTCTGTCAGCAAGCACTGAGCAGGGCTGCAGGGCCACCAGAGCTGTCCCCAGGGCTGGGTGGCTGTGGGTGATGACAGCAGACATGGGGACTGTGCCTCTGAGGGATAAATGTTGTGCACAGGTGAGGCTGAGGCTCCACTGGGACAGGAACAGGACATGGAGAGAAGGAAGAGCCCGTGACCTCCACTTGCAGAGATGTTCTTGGTGGGAATGGAGCTGTGAGAGGCAGTGCCCTGCACAGGATTGGCAAGGGGCTGCTGCTCCCTAAAATAGCTCGTGTTGACATTATCCACAGCAAAGGCCAGCTCTGTATTAATGCACAACAAATGCATTTGAATAACTGATTAATGCTTCTGTAACATTCAACTGCCATTCTAAATTATATTAGAAACCAAGGATTTAGGGAATTGATCTTTTAGGGTAGCTCTAAATATCCTCCTTCTTCTTCTGCCTCCTTATTAAATAAATAGAATTTATCCTCCAAATCAATGCTTTTTTTTCTTTCCTGTTCACTGAACAATAGAAATGATGGGCAAGCTCTGAGGTTGGGAACTGGGCTCCTTTGGAGCCAGGAGTTTTGCAGCAGGTCGAGGGCTACAAGAAAAACCTCTGGCAAATTGCTGCCATGGGAGAAAGTCCTGGGGCTGCCCATCTGGCCATGGAGCCCATGCTCCTGCACCTGCCAGAACAAGGCATGTGCTGGGGCTGAGACAGGGGAAGGGAAGGAAATGAACTGGAAAACACCCAACACATCAGAGGAGCATCTCCCACGCTGTGCAGTGGTTGGCACTGGGCTGGAAAGGACTCAGGGCTTTGCCTCACCCTGAGTTTGGCCCTTTATTCATATCCCCATCTCCCTTGCAGAAATGATCCCTTGCTTTTTATGCCATCTCTAATTTAGGATAAAGCCAGCTGCTCTGTCTGGGATGGGCCCATAATCAGTGGTGTTTCCTTGCTGAGTCCTTGACCAGCCACATGAGGATGATTTAGGTTCCTCTCCTCCCACCTGGTTTATCCAACTCTGTCTGAACAGAGAAAAGTTCCCTAATCTGAGCATTCTCTTCATGTGAACCCAAAGTAGAGTCCATTGTGCCAGGATTTTCCATTGATGTTACAGAATTCAATTGAAAGAATTCTTGGCTAATCATTAATTCATCTGTTTGCAATCCATTCATCTTTATTTCACCTTTTACTTTATGAGGGAGCATCAAAATCTGAAGACTGATCATTTTTATAAGAGCAAGCATATGATGATATTTAATTAATTACAATGACAACAATAACCTTAATTTTCCAGCTATTCCCCAAAGAGGACTGTGTTTTAATTAGAGATGCCACAAGGACAAATTAAATCTGGATTCAAGCTTTGGTTCATGGCATTCACTTTACAGGAGTAAGGAGAGAAGGTGTCTTCATGTAAATAAAATCTGAATTTTTTGGAAGCTCCTCCAAATGGCAGGGATGGAGAGAAGATAAATTTTGCTGATGGTATTTGGTGTGACACTGGTAATTCTCAGAGGGACTCCACAGTGCAGTGTGCCAGTGTAGATGTTCTTTGCTTTTATGAAGGTGACAGACTTGACCTGTCATGTACTAGTTACACCCTGGACAGACTAGAAATGTCACAAACTGCTAACAGTTACTACACAGCATATAAAAGCTTCTTTTTGTGAAGCTGTGGCACTTAAAAAGGTGGGGAGCTGCTTTCCTGCTCTAATTTGTTGGGTTTTCTAAACTCCATCCTCCCATAAGACAGTATAACAGAAATTACTGGGGGGAGAAAAAGGGATTTAGCAAGCTTAGAATTACTGCATTAAATAACCCAAATATGGTGTTAAAATGTCAGGATTTCCTCTCAAGATGGAAGTAATTTTTCTCTAAAATGTCTTATCAAGCTTTGTGTCTGGGTACCTTTTATTTGTCCTTCCTTACCTGTGTTTTTAAGATTTTTTAAGACTTGTGGTGAAAATTAAATGCATGGTATGTAGGTGAATGTGTCATGAAAACTTTCAGTAAAATGAGTATTTGGTTGGTGTGAATTCACTCTTAACTTGAGCTTGAAGGAGACTTGCACAGGTTTGAGGCTGTCAGGGTCTGGATTTGCTTTTATTTTTTGTGGCTTTCACTTTGTGTTGGTTTCCAGAGGAAATTCAGCTCTGAGCAAAGCAAACACAGAGCTCGACTTGCCCACCCCAGCCACACAATGGTGTCCATATCAGCAATCCTTCCCTGCTGCAGGTGATTAATGCCCAGCTCAGGTGGTGTTGGGTTGGTGTGAAACTCAGCTGAGCTCAAACACAGAGCTGAGGGAGCCAAAGCTGAGCGTGGCATTCCCACTCCTCAGCTGGAGCTGGGACCTGCCTCCTCCTTTGTGTGGGTATTTGCCCACGATAACATTGTCCAGCAAAGAAAAGCCCTTAGCCTGGCTCTCAGAGAGTTTTAGCCAGATTGGTTTGATCTGGAAGTCAAACAGCCCCACCAGAGCCTTCCGGGGCTGCCCCTGCTGGATTTATCACAGTGGAGCTGCCTTATTTAACAAAATCACCTCCAGTCTTCAAAGTCAACAACTGCTGCTCTGCAGACCAGCACTGGTAATTGATGTTTGAAATATTAGCTGGCCACAGAGGTGTGTGTTTACTGAAATACAGTTCAGGTTTGCCCTTGCTTGTTCATACTTCCAGGGAGCCTTTCACCTCCTTATCACCTGATCCCATTTTTTTGCTGGGCTGTTTGAGCTCCAGCAATATACCAAATCTTGAGCAATAATTAATCTAGTTTATCTCTTGGAGTAAGAGCTGCCACTTGAGAGTGGTGCCAGTCTGAAGCCTGTTCTGCTGGGCTCTCCCTCTGTGGCCTTTCAGAGTGGCCTCTCTTCCTTTGTGTCCTTTCTTCCTCCACAGACCAAGCAGTTCTTGGGCAAGTCTTAGGCTGTGATTGGTTTTGTGATTTTGGGGTTTTTTAAAATGAGTTTGAAGTGATGGCAGCTGTTTCTGGATATTATTTATAGGAAGAAACAATGAAACCTCTTCTGTGGGGACAGAAATGCTTGGAGCAGGCAGCAATGGACATAGCAACACAAAAAAGGTTAAGCAAACTTAGAGCCCTGGAGAGAAGGGTTTTCATGGGAACCTGCTTACCCTGTCTCCTGCAATGCTGTAAACCCTCGAGGGACATGAGCTGTCCCTTGGCAAGGCTGCAGGAGCTGCCAGGAAGGAGTTGAGGGGTTTGTCCAGCATCAGTTAAACCCTGGGGTGCTGCTGTCTGTCTGCAGCTTGTGCAGGATATTGGAAACACCTGAAGATTGGGCCTCATCCAGCATTTGCTGACAACTCTGCCATTTGGAGAATATCCTTCTACTCGAAAGTGACACCAACTGGAATTGTTTCAAGTCATTTTTATTAACATGCCAACTAACCTCTACCTTCCCTCCCATATGCTGACTTGAGTGTGAAATAACCTGGGGTCTGATTGCTCTGTCTGGCTCCTGATCCGATAGAGCTTCCACTGACATTGCTGAAGCCCCTCAGAGGCTGCTGTGAGAAGCAGAGCAGGGAGCCCTGGACACTTTCTGAAGAATGAGAATATTTCTATAGGCTCCTCTTGGAGTCTTATACTTGAAATGAAGTGCCAAGGAAAAAATGTCTTGGGAAAATAAGTATGTAATGGCTTTTACAGCTGCCTTTGAGGTGCTGTAGGACCTTTATCACTTTTTATTGATAAAAATAGCATGTTAGGAGCAGAATAGCCATAAAGTACACACTGGCAATGCCAGTCTGCTGCCTTGTAGTACCCAGCAGCTCAGAACTGCAGGGAAGCCCTGCATAAGCTTGATTTCCATTCCTTTTTTTTTTTTTTTTTTAATGCCTTTTAAATAGAAATTGAAGGAAAGGAGTCCAGCATCCACTCAAAGGAAATTCAGGGCGAGTCATTAGCACTGGCTCAGCTTTTAGCACTTTGGTGTGGAAGGTTCCTGCTGGTCCCTGAGGTGTGACAAGCTGCTTTCATTCCCTAATTTACAGCAGGGATGGGATGTGCACCCTGCTTTATGTTAGGTGGTGGCAGACCTGCAATTTAAGTCTTCAGCCTTTGCTTTATCAAAATTTTATACACAAAGTCTTGTAAAGATTTTGGGATCCCAGTCCAAATGCTGTTTCAAGAGCAGGTGAGTTGCTGTCTCATGGTGACAAAATTTAGAGTGGTAAATGCTGGAGTAACTGGAGCTAATGAGGAAAGGAGAAAGCCTCAGTTATTATGGACATGTCAAGGCTGCTTGTTCCATTTTTCTTGCTGAATTCCACATGTGACAAGCAGCGTGCTGACGTGTCAGGTCAGGCTGCATCAATCACGTCCTGCTGCATCACATCCCCTGTGCAGGGTGGTGGAAACCACTTATGGGTCACTCAGGGGCTGAGGAGAGGGTTTTGTGGAGCTGGAAGAGGGGTGGGGAAATGGAGGAAACTTTGGGGAAGGTCAGGATTTTCTCCCCTGAACTGCTGGGCACCATCAGGTGGAGCCAGGGCTTGGGGGTCCAACCTCATCCCACAGATTATTTCATAATGCTGTGAGAGCCTAAGATGCAAAAATGAGCAGCTTCAGGAGGGAAAGGCTTTCAACTGGAGCTCTGAAACTTTTGACAAAATTCTCCAGTTTTTGTGAGAAATCTGATTGGTACTTTTTCAGGATTTCCTGAATTGAAGGGGATAGAAAGGAAAAGATTGGAACTTGCAGAAATAAAAAAAGCAGGTGAAGGGGAGAGAATCCTCTCAAAATACTCTTCACTTTGTCCAAAGCTTTTTCTAATAGATACAATATTAAAAAGGAAAATACAGATGCTGATTTTTTTTTATCTTGGTGACATTTTTATCTTTGGATCTTTTAATATTTTTTTCTAGTAGAAACTATGGAAGTTGCTCATTTATAAACAGGAATTTTCAAAGACAAGCCCATCAGTGGGAACATCTTGGCTTCTGATGCTTTCTGAGAAAGTTTCTAATGCAGCAAATGGATGCTCTGGGGTCATTTGAGGCTCAGCTCTGCAATAGGAAGCCAAGTGTAACATACAGCAAACGTTTGTTAATGAGCTGCTGGTATCTGGGTCACACAATCAAAACAGATTTCAGCAGATTTTGGCTTTATCTTTTTTTTTTTTCCCCCCAAAGATTTTGCTTCTGTTCTTGTCAGCAGCAGATCTGGCTGGATGTCTAGAACCATGGAATACAAACTTCATCCCAACCTTGTTAGGCCCCAATTAAAGCTGACTGAGCTTTCCAGGTTTTCTAAGCATTTGCACAGCAGAGTCAAGGGAAAAGGTCCACATCCATATTTTTCAGAAAGTAAAAGTTGATTTCTTAGCCAAATATTCCATGTAGGCGTTACCCTCTTTTCATTTTCACTCTAAACTTGAGTTTTAAACAAGGTGTTCCAAGTGGAGTGTTAGAGAAAAACCCCTTAACCCAAATTGGTTTTGTTGACAAGTTGTGGTAATTCCTGGTTTTTCCTCTGGAAAGGATTTTAATGGTACCAGTTGTGATCCTTTCTAAGACTCCTAGCAATGTCAGCAGCTGCTTCGTTTGCAAGAGTATTTCTATAGTTTCATGCATCCTCCAAGCTTTGGAGAATATTGGACTTTTTTGGGTCCTTCCAGGCTCGTTTTACTTGCCAAATATGGTGGAAAACAAACATCCAAAGAGGCAAAATCCCAACCAAAAAAATCCACCTTTAATTCCCTTCTCGAGCTGCTGCAACCTTGACTGGGTTGGGCAGAGGAAGAGCCAAAGAAGTTGGCTCAGGGCTTGCAGTTGGCACAAAACGGAATTTTTTAAAGGGGTTTGTTTAACTCCACTCTTGGAGCACTGGAGTTAAATACAGCAAGTGCTGAGTGTGCCAGTGGGTATGCAGCTCCTAAAATGAAGAATCCACTTGATAGCTGGGAAGTTGATGTTGCCCAATGGCCTCGAGAAGGCACAGATGGGAAAGGGGAGCAGTTTAACCCTGTGGCTGTCAAGATCCTCCAGTGACAAGCACTTCATGCAAATGTGTTCAGGCAGAAAGCCTGGAAGATCCAGCAGGGCTCAATGTTGAGATTCTCGTTTCATATGTCTCTGCTTGCAATCTGTGGTAGAAACGTGTGCACCTAAAGCCATGCAGTGCAGCTGAACCTGACAGATCTTGTCTAGACTCAGTTTGTCATAATAAATGCTACTTCCTCAAGTTAGGCTGAGCTGGCTCTGCAAAGAAAGAAATGCTCAGCTACCCCTTTATTTTCCCTTCCTTCCCTTCCTTCCCTTCCTTCCCTTCCTTCCCTTCCTTCCCTTCCTTCCCTTCCTT
>VXBC01011973.1:35267-61575 GCA_013399945.1 Ploceus nigricollis
CCTTCCTTCCCTTCCTTCCCTTCCTTCCCTTCCTTCCCTTCCTTGGCTTTATGGCAAGAGCTCACCTTGCAGCCTGCCCCAGCTCTTCAGGTGTGTATTTCAAAGCAATAATAGTGTGGTACAATTCTTTTTAAAATTAAATCTCAACTCTGCCTTCTCTACCTCTGACCTTCCATCCGAGGCTCTCCTGTTCCTTCTCTCCCCTCGTGCTCTGGCTGCATCAGAAGGCAAAGGTGGAGCTGGGCTGTGTAGTGTCAGCTGGCACAGATCTGACTTCTGAGTCTGCCTGGAACCAGATCTGTCCAAAACCAGGGTTCTGGGGAGATGAGATCATCCCTGAGCTTCCCCAGCAGAAATGAGAGCTGACTCCAGCTCTCAGCTCTGATCAGAGGTGAGCTGCAGGAGAAGAGCTGGACAATGAGCTTGTTACGAGCCAGGCACGGCCAATCCCACTTGCAGCCTCATTTTCCCTGTCTAGATAATCTCTCCTGGAAGGTCAAGCAACCCAAACCAGCACAGCCCATTTTCTTTAGCTGTAATTGATTCCTGATATTAAAAACTGCATCCAGCCATCTCTGTGGGGGGAGTTTTTCTTAATTTGCTTGTGAAGAGCACCCAGCCAAGGAAGGAGTGTCTGACAATGTGCTTGAGCCCACAGGAGTATTGCAAATCTCTTTAATGAGATGCTCTGAAAGAGCTGTCCAGAGCCTCGTTGGTCATGTTATGGGAATGATTATCTGAGGCAGGGGGGAATAACTGAGGTAACCCTGAGGTGTTTGCAGTGATCTGTTCCCAAACATGAAGATGTGACTGCACAAGCATGTTCTGAGTACCTCGAGGTTCTAAAAGCAGCTGTAGGGCTCATTTATTCTCACTTATCCCCATCCTCCTTGCATTAAGCTTGCTTTGGCTCTTTAAGTGAATAAAAAGTGTGGTTTTGTCTAGTTTTTGTTTGGGCTTTAGTTTTGCTAAAGGTTTTTTTGGTAGCTTTTTTCCCCCCCTTTTTCCAGAAAGTATTAGCATTGCAGACAAGTTTAGAGGATGTTAAATCTTGGCTTGCTAACAGGAGGCTCAAAGATACTGCAATCTGGTCACAGTATAATGAGCCCCTTGGTTATATTTAAATACTATCATACTATCCTATACACAGCCAAGCACTGGGATGTTTTATATTAACAATGCACCAGCACTAAAACCTCAGACAACTCTAAAAAGGCACTAATTATTATTATTAGTGTTTTACACTAACAATAAACGTCAAATGGAACCCTGCAAACAAATAACTACCTGTCACCAAGTGAATGAAAAGCAATCTTAGGAAAGTGAATTAAAACCCAAACAACAGAAAACTCAACAGGCTCAGGGGCTGGGCTGGGGGTTGGTGCAGCTCCTGTGCAAGAGCAGCAGCACATTCCTGCCTGGGAGAGTTGTGTCCCTTCAGGGATGTGTAGGAACCTGGCTGGTGGGAGGGATGAGCTCACATCAGCTGTGGGAGATTCTTACTCATGGCAAATGGAAGTTGGATATTAATGAGGATTTAGTGGGTTTGTTTGTTACATGGGTTGCTGTGCTTGGAGTTTTATCAGTGGCAATAATGAAGTTGGGCAGTGGATTGTGTTTATTTTGGGGACACATTTCTCTTAGGTTTTTTTTTTTAAGTGTGTCTCCCAAAGACTTATTTTTATAAATGGTACATTTTATTTTTCAATCTTCATGTATCTTTGATATCTGATTGACATTTTGAGGACGCTCTAATCCTTTCTACTGAAGGAAGCTCTCACAGTGGCAGCTCTTGCAATCAGCTTCCCAGAGCTCTGCTTTTGTGATGGGATGAGGTCTAGGACTGGGGAGCTGAAAGGAATTGAGATTGCTGAGTGGCAGCACAGGTTTCATAGAGCTTTTCCTCACTTGGACCTGTTCATAAAATCCAGATTAGTGCCCCTGGGTCTGCCTCACACCACTTTGGGTGTAACTCTCCACCAGACTCAGCCCAGCTGAAGAAGTAGAAAGAAGGAACAAAAATACCAAAAAAGAGAATCAGCCCCAAAGCCTTGATTCAGCTTGGGATGACAGGCAGCAGTGGAAGCTGGCACACAGCTCATCCAGGTGACCTGAGCAGGGAGAAGATGAGGAAGATTCCAAAGGCAATGGCTTTCAGAAGGAGGAATCTTACAGAATTTCAGTCCTCTGCTGACAAGTTAAAATGCCTTCAATTAGAAATGAATTTTCTCAGTTAGAGCCAACAGTTAGTGCTCTGTAGATTGTCTGGCATTGAGGGTGACAGCCCTGATCAGCTCAGCTCCATTTTAGTGACTTCACCTCAACCCTTCCCTCTTGTTTTAAAAATAAACAAACCCCAGATTAGCCCAGTTTGCAGGTGATTTTCAGTGTTAATAAACTGATTTCTCTGAGCACTCCCTGTACCAGCCCACCTGAACTACAGGTGCAGCACAGGGGAGCTCCTGAACCTTTCCAGGGTCATTCCCTTTTTCTCTTAATCTTTGCGTGCTGGAAACAAATGTATTTAAAAAGTAGCTGATTCCATTCACAATGGGCTCCTGCTGCAGAGATGTGCCGTGATTCATCTTCAGTCCTTGCCAAATCATTCTTGTAGGCTTGGCTCCTCTGCTGTGAGTAATGGACACGTTTCCAGTTGCTCTAAGAATGAAAGGATGGATTGCAGTAATCAGATTTAAAGGAGAAACTCTGCAAAAATTCTGATTTGCTTTCACTATTTAGTGGCCATGTGGAATGAGGAGTGATTTTCAGTGTTTGGAGGAGCAGTGAGGACACTGGCATGCACAAAGTGGGGCCTTCCCAGCCACTCTGGTTTTATTTTCACCTGACCTTCCCCAAACCCTGCATGGCTCAGAACCATCAGGTAGGACCCGTTTTGGAGACTATTCACACCCTGTTGTAATATTTGTAGAAGCTGGAGACCATGATGAGAAAGAAATGGAGTTTCTACTGATGGATTAACTAGAAAAATTCTGTTAAATTCAGACTAACCTGTGTAAAATTTTTCTAAAACTTTAAATACCTCTGCTGCAGAACTTGAGCTGCTGGGATCTGAATTTCCTTGTGCAGGCTGGGGAAGGGTTTGTAACTGCAGTCAGGAAGAGCACACAATGACTTTTCAGTAGTTTTTGATAACCACTTTTAGATAACTCCTAGTCAGAGGTGCCACCTTGGAGGTTTGAGCAAAGACCAAACTTCTGGCCTGAAATCAGCCAGGGCAAAGCCAGTGCTGAGTTATTTGGAGATGAGCAAAGCTCAGGTCCCTGCTCTGTTCCAGAGCACAGATCAGACAGTTCTGTGGCCATCAGACTGAAATCTGGAGGGGATCTTGTGTCAGGCCCCACCTGAAGGCAAAGACGAAGCAAGAGGGAACACACGTGGCAAACAAGAAATGTGGAGGTAATGGGGACTGTATAGGAACAAATCTGAAAACAGCAGAAGGCTGAGTGGAGAGAGCTCTCCAATGTCATGTGGGGATAAAATTCCTTTTGCTGGCTGTGCACCTGGGTAAGGGACTCTGTTCACAAGGCAGAAATGGAGTTTCTTTCTGCAGGAGGCCAGTGAACCTCTGTCCAAGGGCGAGGTGCTGCCCATCCCCAGGCCCATGGAAAGGAGCAGGGTCCTGGGGTGAAGCTGTGCTGGGAGCTGAGGCTCAGGGCAGGGGCTGCTGTGGGGCTCTGCCCAGAAATGCTGAGAGCAGCTCCAGCACTCAGCATCCCCCTGCAGCTCGAGGAGCACCACAAACCCAGGGGTGCTGCTCTGGGACAGGGGCAGGGTGGCTGCACACCCTGCAGAGCCAAGGCACTGAGTTACTGCCCTGGCAGTGCCTGAGCTCCCCCTGAGCAGCCAATCCAGCCTTGGAAGGTTCTTCCCCTGCAGCCTGGAGATGCTCCTGCTCAGGATTGCTTTCTGACACAGAACTCTTTCAAAATTTCCCACCAGGCGTCAGCAGCTCTTGAAGCCGTGCTGTCTATTTTGAGTTTTATTTAGATTAACAAATTCCACACCCTCGCATACAAAAGCAGAATAGAGTGAAAACACAAGCTGCCCTAACAGAGCAATATCCAACAAACATTATGCTACTCAGAAATATTTGCTGTACAATCCTCCCCACAAAAGGGACTTGTTCAGCCAAAAGATGTCAGATAGCATCTTGCTAAAAGCAATGGTGCCAGTGGAGCTTGCTTCCAAGTTCATGCAGCTGATTTTTTTTTTTTTTTCCCCCCTCTGTTTGCTTCATGCTAAGAAAATCAGCCATTTATTTCTCTGGATGTCTGAACTTGGAGAGGTGAGGTGGATGGACGTTGCACAGGACGGGATGTGCTGGGAAAGGGGCTCTGATGGGAGCAGGAGTGTGCAGCAGGACCTGCTGCTCTGCTCACGAGATGTTTGCTGTTCCACAGGTTGCTTTGTAACCACGTGTTGCTGCACCTGCTCGTCTTTACCCTCTAGACCTCCAGGAGATAACACAGTTTTAAAAAATAGACCCTGTGGCAGTGGTTTATTTGTGTGAAATCCAATAAATTTAGGCACTGAAATCCCAACCCTGTTTGTGTGGCCTGTGAGGAGATGCTCAATATGTTCAGGCACAGACACTTTTCTCTGTTTTGCAGAAGTTGTTTTGTATAGTCAGAAATGTGATTTGTGTGGATTGATTTTATTTTCCATGACAATTTAGGGATCAGGGGAGAGAAAAAGAAGAAAGGAAGGACTTGGGTGCTTTTTGACTGCCTTTAGATAGATCAATTTTTCTTTTAATGCTTAGCTGTTACTAATGGGGGAAGAGTAACCCCTCCATGAACTACCTGTATGAGAAGTCAGTGCTATTTCTTTGATTTATAGAGAAATGTTTGTGTAAGAGTCTGCCTTGGAGCTTTTGAAGTGGGCAGGACACAGAGGCTAATGTCAAGCTGAGCATTTAAATCCATTTATCCAAATACTCATTGTCCCCATCTGGAGGCAGATGAAATAATAAATATTGAACCAAGAAACATCCACACCATTTTATTAAAGGAAAGTTTTAAATTTTTTTTAAGTGCTAATCTTTCAGCTCTTGCCAACTTGTTTAATAATTAAAGCACAGGCCCATGTATCTGCTGACCCTGGCAGGCTTCTGCAAAGGTGTTTATTGATCAGAAATGGGATTTTGGATGGATTCTGGTGTCTCACTTCTTACGTTCTCAAGCAATGTGCAGCAGAAATTGCAGTGAAGTTGTTTCTTTCCATGGATATTTGGTTTAAGATGTGATTTAAGGAGCGTTGTCCTCTGAGGACCAAAAACTCTGTGGAGCTGCAGCACCCCTCATTTCCTCAGTGCTGGAATGGTGGGAAAAGCAGCTGAGTTAATTCTTCCTGTGGCCTGTTATGGGAGAGGGGCTCTCATCCTGAGCTCAAATGTGGTTTCCATGAATTCCTGTAGAATTGCCTCCCCAGCCTCTGGTCTGCTCCGCTCCTTTGGAGGGGTGGGGGAGATGAAGCCTGGCTGACGTGAGCTCTGCAGTGAATCTCAGAGCATCCCCCTCCCACGCAGGCAGAACAAACAGCACAAAGCTCACATTTCCTGCCTGCAGCTCCTCCTGCCTGCAGGCCAGCCCCACAGGTGACACCCCGTGGGTGGGCAGGGATGGTGTGGGGGGTCAGACAGGGGCTCTCCCCGTGGGAACTGGGGGTGAAGCCCATGTGGAGCCTGCACTGCTGTTTCCTGGTAGCCAAGTTGCAGGGATTGTGTGGTGGAGCTGGTGTGGGATATTAATCTGGTGTAAATTCTCTCAAGTTTAGAAATAACCACGTTCCCAAGCTGCAGCTCCAGCCTAGCAACACTTTGCTCCTCGTGTGGGGCTTCTGCAGCAACGGCCCAGCTCCAGCCCTGCAGGAGCACCAGCAGCTCAGATTTGCTTCTTGGAAGTGCTGCAGCCCCTTTGGGGATCACTGAATGGTCTGGGCTGGAAGAGACCTTAAATATAACCCATCCCCCCCCTGCCATGGCAGGGACACCTCCCACTGTCCCAGGCTGCTCCCAGCCCTGTCCAGCCTGGCCTTGGGCACTGCCAGGGATCCAGGGGCAGCCACAGCTGCTCTGGGAATTCCATCCCAGGGCCTCCCCACCCTCCCAGGGCAGGATTTCTGTCCAAACCAAGAGCTGAGTGTCTCTGGTGAGGGTTTTCATGTCAGTTCTTTGAGCTTTTGTCACTGTGGATTTGCAGTGAGTTTAGATCTGATCCTCTGTCCCTTCTTCCTCTTCCCAGCTCCCATCAGCAGCATCACATCTGGGATTAAGCTGGTTCTGGTTGGAGCAAAGGTGCTTTTTCCCCTGCTTGGAACCCCCTGTTCCAGGGGAATCTGTTAGCAGAGCTGTCACTGTGGCTTTGTCCTCCCAGAGCCTTGTGCCAGTAGCCAGAGGGGCTGGCCTGGGGATTTCCAGGAGCTTTTACTGGTGCTGCTGCTGCAGGGTTGTGTCAATTTAACTCCAAGCTCCTCCAAGTCCGGCATAATGTTATTTCCCACTTGTAAACACGGGGGTGACTAATTCCTGCAGCCAGCAGGGCTGAGGGTTTGCCTGCTCTGGAGTTTGGCAGAGCTCTGGCTCCACAAAGCTCTGAGTGCTGGAAGTCACCTTTCCCTCTCTGCTTTAGGGCCAGACCCTCCCAGGCAATGCAGAGGAGCCTCAATGGGTGTGGCTGCCTGTGTGTGCCTCCTGGCCCTTGGAAATAAACTTCCTTCACTGCCTTGGTTAAAAACAAGTCCATGGGACAGTTCCTGGAGGTGGCTGCTGCCATGAAACTGGGATTCATAATGAGACAAGCAACTCCAAAGTTAATTAGTGCTTCAATCAAAAGATTTATTGTAGCTCGTTATAGATCCTCAAGCTGTTTGTGAGATGCAGGGAGCAGATTTGGTTGGAATATAGCATTCCTTTCCTTGGCATTTTTGAAGCCATGAAGGGTTTGGGGGTTTTAAATATCAGAGTATTTCTAGAAGGTTATGTAGTACTTTCAACTTGGGAGTTATAATATCACTTTTTATGGGATTCACTCTCAAAATATTTTGATTTTAATAAAGTTTTTTTTTTGTTTTTTTTTTTTTTTTTAAGGATGGGGAAGAATTCTTGCTAGAGGGAAGTTTAGAAGGCCTTTTGGGTTGTGCATTTTTCTGCCCTGTGAGGACACCCCATGCAGCAGGGCTGGCAGTGGTGCAAAGCAGGTGTGCAAATTCCACTGGAACAGCAGTGAAATTGCCTCAATTGAATTGCCTCAATTGGTACAAATGGAATATCAACTGCCAAAGGCAGAGGGAAGCTGGAGAAAAAGGATCCAAAGGAAAGGCTGCAGAAGGAAGCTGATTAATCTTGTGCTATCTCAAAACCTCATATTAGCAGTTTCTCTTCTCAAACATATTTATAATCCATACCCTGTGTATTTCAATTGCAGGGAACTTGTACTTTCTAAATGCCAGCTCCACGCGGGCTCCCTGCCTGGTGTCCCTTTAACATCCACTCACCCTGACACTGTAATTTACCCCACTGTTTGTCACTGTTTAATTTCCTCTGACACCCCCATTAGTTATACCTGTTCACATCTGTTCTGAATTTATCCCTTTCAATTTAATTTATTATTACTTTCAATGCATAAAATCCCAACCAGGAGCTGCTCAGGTAATAAGTCCCATCCTCTGGCGTGCCTGTAGCCAAGGATTTGTTGATGTTCCCATTATATATTCTGGATGCAGGTGGAGGGAGAAAGGACTTTAATACCCTGACAACCTAAAAAATCAGTGCAGGGAAGGTTGAGGCCAGGATGAGATGGGTTTCTGGAGAGACTGGATGATTTCCTTAAGGGAATGGCAATAATTAATCCATTGAACTCCTGCAAACTGAAAAGACCTTCAGGAAAAAACAGATTTACAGAGTGAATCAGTGCTCCATAAGTCCATGGGAGCAGACTGGGAGGCAGCTGGAGAATCCATAGGGTTGGGAAACTCGTGTGGGAGGCACGTTTTGGTGGGCAAGGAAGGAGAAGCAGCAGGAGAACAATTGAGATGTGGCCCAGGAAGAAAATGAATGTATTGGGTTTGCCACAAGATGACAGAAATCTGGAGTGGAATTTTGTAAAAATGGGAGAGCAGAAAGCTGAAGGAACAAAACCCTTGTGGGTGTTAATCTCCCAGGAGTGGGGGAGAGGGACACTGGATTGCTCTGGGTCTTTGCTCATGAATTTCACAATCCCAGTAGTTTCATGGGATCTGATCTGCTCTGTAGGATAACAAGAATTTTGGGACTTTGTGTTAGTTTTGCAGAACAGCTGCATCCCCTGCATGATCCCTGGTGTCTGTTGTGTCTCAGATCCCTTCAGTCACCCAAATTTAGGTGACTGAAGAAGGGATCAGTCATGTCCAGGGCTGTGTTGGGCAGGGAACCTGAGCTCAGCACGTGGAAGGTCCCCAGCTTGCTCAGGACTTCCTGGAGCAACAGGTTTGACCTTAAATTCTGGACTGTGAGAGGAAAACCTGAGTCCCACTGGCAGGAAGGGCTTCACTGCAGCAGCCTGGAGGTCTGCAGGTCCTCCTGGTGGGAGAGATGGGAATCCCAGAGCAGGAGGGTCCTGCTGGGGGCAGGGGGGCTGTGAGGGTGGGGGGTGATACCTGGGTGAGCAGGGCTGGGAGATGCAAGGTCAGTGCTGGCAAAACCCCTGGGGGTGCCCAGCCTGGAGAGAAGGAGACTCAGGGGTGACCTTGTCACTCTCTACAGCTCCCTGAAAGGTGGCTGTGGCCAGGTGGGGTTGGGCTCTTTCTCCAGGAACTGACAGAACCAGAGGACACAGCCTCAAGCTGAGCCAAGGGAAATTCAGGTTGGATATCAGGAAGAAGTTTTTTACAGAAAGGAGATAAAGTTCTGGAATGGCTGCCCAGGGAGGTGGTGGAGTCACCATCCCTGATGTGTTTAACCAGCCTGGATGTGGCACTGGGTGCCAGGCTCTGGCTGAGGTGTTGGGGCTGGGCTGGACTCAGTCTTGAAGGTCTCCTCAGCCTGGTCACTCTGTGATTTCTGTGATTCTGCTCCCCCAGAGCAGCCTGGATTGTTCATTCTGTGGGAAGGGGAAAGTCTCTGCCTTTGAAACTGTGCCTTAGTGAATAATCTGGAGCGTTATGAAAACACCGAATTCATCTGTTCATGAATAGTGTGGATATTTCTGCTTTTGTGCCATTCCCATCCACAGCAATATTTTTTGTATTAAATACTATGAATCCACTTCACCTGTCAGCACTATTCAAAACACAAAATGCTGCATGAATAGGAAGGATGTTCTGGGATCTCTCAGATGATTACTGTTGCTAGGAAAACCACTTCCTGATATCTTTGTGCTCAGTGTCTGTGTCTCTCTTTGTGTACAGCCTCCAGTGACAGGCAAATTCGTATCAAGGCACAGGGAAGGAACAGGAAAAGTTGAGAAATGTTTAAAGAACAGTGCTTAGAGTGAAAAGGAGGATGTCATTGCAAATAAGAGTTGTGATTTCTTTCCTAGGTGGGATTGTTGGTGTTAAAGCAGAGGGAATTGCAGTGCTGGTGATGCTGTGCTGGGAATGTGATGCAGCTTGGCTGCATTAAAGCTGGAAGTGGATGGGAGCTCCAAAATGCATTTAATGTGCTTTGTATTGTGGCAGCAAAGAGGCTGTGTCAGAGGGGTCACTAATGCTGCTCCTCAGCCCTGCTTGTCTCTCTGGGGTTATTTTGGTTCTGTTTCTAAAGCAGATCTCAGAGTTAAATGTTTCTATTTGCCACGGGCCTCGGGGTGTGTGGGGGTTTGGTACACACAGGAATCAGTGTTTTATCTGCTGTGACATCATGTGACAGATGCTAACTCTGGGAGAATATGAAGAACTGAATTCTGGAAGTTGTGGTGTGACCAGAGCCCCAGGTTTAAGTGATTGAAGGCACTGAGGCTCGTGGGCCCTTTTCCCAGGGTAGCTTTGGCTGTCTGAGGCCACCCTCTGAATTGTGCTCTTCTCTTATGGATCCTGAATTAAAGGGCTGGTATTGCACTCATAAAATAATACACCTAGAGCACAAAAATCTGCTGTCTTTGGAGGAGAAAAATCAACTCTCCAAGGCTCTGCTCTCAGCAGTTTTTTTGTACTGCTGGTGCTGCCTGCAATCCCACACTGGTGAGGGTGTGTGCAGTGCTCCCTTCTGCTGGACTGTGGGACTCAGTGGGGTAAAAGTGAATTTTCTGAGTTAAAATACCAGGAGTCTGACTGGTTTTGAAGGAGTTTGGCATGGCTCTAGTTAAGATGATCTATAACTGGCTGTAAAAAAATGCAGCGTTTTTATTCAAATTTTCTTTTGCTTAATACTTGGTACCCCCATCCTGTCAGTTGTTTATTAATGGACACAAGTGTCAGAGAAAGGGGCCTTCCAGAGGGGTGGGACAGCTCAGGTCTGTAGGTGCAGCTTCACAGGATCACTGAGGTTGGAAAAGACCTCCAGGACCATCAAGTCCAAGCTGTGCCCAGTCCCCACCTTGTCCCTGAGTGCCACATCCAGCAATTCCTTGGACACCTCCAGGGATGAGGACTCCACCAGCTCCTGTCTGGCCATCCCTGGGGAGGAGGTGTGAGCTGTCCCAGTCCCAGCTGGGGATCTGGAGTTTTTATCCAATGCTGTGTCTGTGGGAGCCCAGCTGGGGCTGGTCCTCTCCTGCTGCTGGCTTTGCTGCAGGGCTGGGCTGCATTTCCAGCCCCAGCAGCTGCCAGAGGAGCTGCAGCTGTGCAGGGACCTGTGGCTCTGGGATGGAGAGATGAGTTTTTACCTCCTGCTCCTGCCTGGGCTCCTCTGCCTGTGCCATTCCCTGCCCCAAGGAGAACAATGGCTCCCACTGGATGCTTTGTCCTATTTTTTCCACTCTCTAGCTGCAACATCCTTTTAATAAAGCAGCTCCCAGCCAAGTGCAGTCTTTCCCCAACACATTCTAATTCTTGAAAAGAGCAGAAAATGTATTCTGTCCTCCTGGGTCTTTAAGTCCACGTTTTAAAATTCGAAGGGAGTAAGCAGAGGATCCTCTGCTGTGGCACAGCCAAAAAGGGAGATATTATGTTTTCTAAAAGAAGCTGGCCTAAGAGTTTTAATTATAATTAAAAACATTAAAAAATAAACCCCACCAAACCAGCAGTTATTAAGGGGAGAAGTCTGTGGGCAATGACTCTGGGTAAAATAAAGATTTCCTGACTTCCCACGTCGGTGTTTCACTTTCCTTCTCCTTTTCTTTGATCATTATTTATATTTATTTGTTTTACAGTCTAGTGGACTCAGAGGATAAATTCCTTTATGTGCTTGGTGCTATGGAAGAAACATGTTAGAGCATAACTCCTGATGGATTAGAGGTGCAGGGCAGCCAGAGGAGCAGGGAACAGCAGCCTTGGCACCAGGCTGGGGGTGAGGAGCAATAACCAGCCTGGGCTTGGGGCAGCACTTGGTGTCAGGGCTGCAGTTGCACCTCGGGTTTATGCCCTAGCTCAAGAGCTCTGTGGGATTTTTGTTTTTTCTGAGACTTCTCTGCCTTCCTTTGTTCATCTTTTGTTCAGTTTGTCCATTCTTCTTTGTCTTCTTCAGGGTGCCAGCAAAGAACTAAAACCCCATCAAATAATATAACTGCTTTCCCTGGGATGGCCTAATGAATATGTGATGAAATAATTTAAGGAGACATTTAGTCTCCTAGAATTTCACAGTCTGAATGACTAAATTCCTTCCCTTTTTTTCCCCCCCCCTGTGTGCAGGAGTCCAAAACTTTTAAATCATTATGTGGTAAATTTACCCCCACCTACCTATTGCTTTTGCTCCCACTTTTCCTTTTTTTCTGCTAATGAGTCACGATATGTAATTACCTTCTGTCTTTGCTGCATTTAGGGAGCATGCCAGCACAGAAGGATGGAAGAAAATAAAAAAAGGCTTTAAAAAAAGATGAGGAAACAAGCAGGCATCCAGGCCTGCTTTGGCTCCCACTCACCATTCCTGCTTTTGCCAAGTGTAATGAATATTGCTTTTTCTCTGTGGCACTCTGCAGCAGGATTAAGTAAACTTAATCTATATTATTACATTTTAATGAATGTCTGGGTGTTAGAGTGGTTCTTTTAGGGGGGGTGTCAAGCTTTCCTGGGCACTTAGGAAGGTGGTGAAATTCAAATTATTCCAAACAATTTGTCTTCAAAGCCATTATTCAGCCTTGCAAGGTTTTGCTGTGTAAAATATCCTCTGTGGAGTGACATGGCAAGGGCTGGATGTGGGATGTGGCCTCTCTGCAAGTGCTGATCACTCCTGGAAAAACTTATCTTGGACCCCCTAAACCTCATCCCAAGCTGGGGCAGTTCCCATCACGGCCAAGGCTCGTTGGAAGTGTTTCCTGTTTGTCAGATCCCTCTGGTTTTAAAGTGCTTTTGCAGTGGCAGTGTGTCCTGGAGAGAGGGATGTTCAGGGCTGCTTATTCAGAGTGGGAGCCAGAAGTTCATTGTCACTTTAGGAATTTGTTTTTGAGGATTGTCTCTTCTCACTGATGTGGGGAAGAATGTAAAGAGCCAGCTCTCTCAGCCACTAAATAATAAATGACTGAATAGCAGAAATTCAATAGGGCTTTTTCTGTGAATAAGATGGCAAAGAAAATAACCATTTCTTTGGGATGGCTCATCCATTCATGGAGAGCTGCTTTTGCAAAATAAATATCTTGCCACCTGCAACTCTGCTCCTAAAGCTGTTGTGTAATTTCCAGTATTTTCTGATGCCTTCTGAGATCAGGTTTAAGAAGACTTCTCTTTAAAGTCAACAAAAGGAAAGGAAAGAAAAAGAACTTACATCAAAGATATCAGCGTTTCTCCTCTCTCTGCATGCTTCCCCTGAATATGGAGTTGGCAAACTCTCAAATCACTTTATCATGTTTGAACTTGGAAAAATGTATGATAATACCAGCTGAGCTAATATTTAAAGAGCTCTTCACTTCAGAATTTTATTGTCTCTCTCTGGGTTCTTCCCAAGTCTCCTGACAGGAGTGGTGGAGGGGCTGGGGCAGCTGGGGAGGGAGGCACCAAGGGTTTGCCCCTGGGCCTGGGGCAGCTGGGGCTGGAACAGCCCCCTCAGGGTGTCTTGGGGATAAATTTGTGGCCAAAACTCCATTTCTGCCCATCAGGCAGGTCCCAGGCACAGTGCCAGGTGCTCTGCTGGATCCTCTGGAGCCTGCAGGAACCTGGGGGAGCCCTGGAGCTGTGCCTGGGCACCGATGGGCACGGCCACCCCTGGGGAGGGATGCAAGGATCCCTTTGCACAGGTGAAATGATGCTCTGAGGGCTTTATCTGTGGGTTTTCCCAGTGCTCCCTGCAGCCCAGTGGTTTGGGGTTGCCAGTGTGTGTCCTGGGGGTGATTTCATCCCTGGCAGGCTCCTGGGAAGGTGGGAAGGGGCACTTTGGATGTGCTTTAGCACAGCAGTGACATTTTAGGCTGTTATTTGTGGCTTCCTCAGTGGCCTTTGTGCAAGTTGAATTGAGANTGAGGATCTTGGAGGTCCTTGGGGGGGGCTCAGACATTTAGGGGTTCCTTTGAAATGCTCTGAGGCTCGTGATGTGTGGGCAGCAAGGGTTGGCTTTGTTGGACTCTTCCCCTCTTTGCCACCACCCCAGACAATCAAATCAGGCTCTGGCAGGAGATCTCCAGAGGCATTTCTCCAACATGCTTAAAGGTTAATATATCCTCCCAATCCTTGGGCTGCAGAGATAAGGAGGCTCTGGCTCCCCTTCATCTGTGACCCTGGGCAGGGCTGGCACTGCCCCTCAGCACCCCAGCTGAGGGCTGGGATGTGGGATCCTGGATCCTTGCTGGAGCTGAGCTGTAGCATTCAAACTCCTGGGTGTGTCTAAGGGTCAGCTCAGCCATCTCTAGGTGAGGCTCTCCTTGCAACTCCTCAGAGCTCTAATCCCAGCTCGGGGGAGTGGAGCTGTGGCAACCCTCAGTGTGTCATTTCCTTGCCACCCGTTATTCCCTGCAGCCCAGGAGGGACCCAGTGTTTGTCATTTAGGAGTGTCATCTCATTCCATTGCATATTGCAGTGTAATGATGTGAAATGATTAAATGACAAAATGCCAGCTCACTGCCAAAAACCTTAAGTAGCACACTTTTATTTGCGGGTGGGAAAGCTATTATTAATTTCTGCCTGGTCTTTGCCAGATGAAATAACACAAGCAGGCTGAGGAGGGAGGTGGCTTTAATCCTGTTTCTAATTTGCAATGGGCCGTGGGAGTGCTGTCCACCTCGAGTGTCCAGTGCCAGGGCTGGGCTGCCATCCCTCGGCCTCTCTGCTGTCAGCAGTGACAGAGCTGAGGCACAACGAGCTGGCACCGGCTGAGGAGGAATTATTCAGCTTTAGGGAAGGCTGTGGTAAGCAGTGTAAGCTGTGTTGCTCAAAATTGTTCCTTGGTTTTAGCAGTCAAAGCTGCTCCGTGCTAGGTTAGAGCTGATCCAAGTGTGGCACCCAAGTTAAGGGAGTGTGCCTCTGGTTTTGGGGAAGGCTGGTGGGGCCTGAGGCTGTGCTGGGCTGGAGCAGCTGTCCACAATGTGGAATTGGTGCCTCCAAGGTGAAAACAAGATTTGGTGGAGAGGAAGTGCATGAAAGTTTGTGCAGTGGGGCTGCCCTGTCACTGCCTCCCTGAGCCTCTGCTCCTGATGAGGGCAGAGTGAGGTTCCCACCTCGTGTTAATTTAACTGGGCTGGACAGATCAGCCAAAGGGTCAAAGTGGACTGGTGTGAGGTTTTTGTGTGTTTGGGGTTAAAAAAAAAAAATAAATAAATTGGGGGTCACGTTAAAAAGAGGAATTCTTGTAAGGACAAAATTCTTCCAGTACTAATTAAGGAAATCTCTAGAGAAAAATAGATATGATTGGGTGTAACAGAACACTTGAAATAATAAAGGTGGGACTACAGCTGTTGGGTTTTGGGTTTTCTTTTCTCCTTTTTTAAAAAATGTTAATTCCTGGCAGATCTCAAGAGCCCATCTAGGTTGTTTTCTAATGCAAAGATAAGTAAATCTGAAATACCCATGTGTCTGGCTCCAAGCTTTGTGGGAACACTTTGGCTGTCTCTGGGTAAATGACTCTGCTATCCCTCCAAGCTAAAGTCAGTGGGTGAGCAAAGCAGTTCTGAATGGAGGGGCAGTGGTGGAGGAATAAAGCAGGAATGCAGCAGGAATTCTCTGCCTGTCTCACACCAGGCACATCTGAGGCCAGGTTCTGCTCTCCCTCCTGCCTGAGGGGGATCCTGGGCCGAGGGCAGGCTCCTCATGGCACTGTCTGTGTGCCTGAGCCACACGTGTCTGTGCTTTGCTGGGCTGGGCTCCAGCCAGCACAGCCTGGATGCTGCTTTTCTTAATTCAGATAAGGTGGTGCAGGCTCTTATAAATGGAAACTTAATAAGCACAAAGCATTTCTGGCTGGTTCCACACTCCAGTCTTGATTGTCTGTGTTATTTTGCTTTGTTAATGTAATTTGTGCTTGGAGTAAAAGGGGAAAAAACACAGGCAAATAGTTTTTATTTATATTTTATTAGATTTCCTTGACACATTGGAAGTCACTTGTCTGTTATTAAAAGTGAGATAACAGAAACAATCCCCAAACAATAATAACTGCAAGGGTTTATAAACAATAGCAGCACATTTGCCAAGGTGGCCAGGAGCTGTTTGGACCTGTCTTTTTAGCCTGACATATTTTTTTTTTATAAGAAGAAAAAGCACAAGAGACAAGTTTCTGTGTCAAACACTTTGGCAGAAACACAGAAAGCCCATTCTGAATGTGATGGGACTCATAAATGGACAACTCTTCAACTCCTGAACCTGTCAGGAGCTCTGGGTGTGCACGGGGCCAAAAGGCTGGATGGGGGAAAGGCATCCCATGGAGGGCACAGGGATTTATGTAGGGAGTGACTTCCCTGGGTTTATTTCCCTGACAGACCATCACAGCCCATGATGGACTGGGTTTCTCACAGCCCTTCTTCAGTTTTTCCCCCAGAAGAACACAAGAAAAGCCATTAATATTGTGGGTTGGTTTAAAAAATAAACCTCACAGTTACGTTTTACAGCCAGGTTTAAATGTTGGTGTTGATCACTTCTCCCATGTCTTTCAAGGGTACAAAACTTTCTCTGGAGCTGTGTTCAGTCCTAGATCCTGACCTTGCCCAAGTGATTTCAAACCACTCGAGCTCCAAAACTCAATTATTCACATCCATCAGTTTATATTACAAAGCATCTGAAAGGACCTTACAGGAGAGGTGGAGAGAGGCTCCCTGCAAGGCCTGGAGGGACAGGGCAGGGGATGGCTTCCCCTGACAAGGGTTGGATGGGATACTGGGAGGGAGTTCCCAGAGCAGCTGTGGCTGCCCTGGACCCCTGGCAGTGTCCCTGGACCCCTGGCAGTGTCCCTGGACCCCTGGCAGTGTCCCTGGGCAGGGTTTGGAGCAGCCTGGCACAGTGGGAGGTGTCCCTGCCATGGAGCTGGGGTGAGCTTTAGGGCCCTGTCCAGCCCAGCTGCCATCAGTGGTGGCACTGGCACAGCCCAGGGGTGACATCCACGTGCCAGGAGTGTCCCCTGGGCTCCTGCAGCTGCCTCCCCTCTCAGCCCAGGCTGCCACAGAGCAGAGAAATGCCTTTCTGTCCTTGGTAGGAAAGAACTGCTCATTCCAGGGGAGTGATCCAGCACGGAGCTGGGAGTCTGCTCCCTTGTCTGCTCTGGGATTTTTCTGATAACTGCTGCCTCTCTCAGTTCCCTTTCAATCATACAGGAATAGAAAGTGTTCAATAACTTAAAGAATCAAAGGATGAAGGATGAGAGAGACCCTTTTCTCTTTTTTTCTCTTTTTGGTAGAAATGAATGACACTGACTTGTAGAAAATGTGCTGTGCCTGTCCCTGCCATCATTCTGCCCATGCTGCTGGCTCTGCAGCACCAGGAGGAGCAGCTTCCCTGCATCAGGAGTGAGAAATAATTGGCTTTTCCAGAGTTAGCCTTGCTTTCCTTCCCAGGCTGGAAGGCCAGGGTGGCACTTCCGAGGGGCTGTGTCACTGTCAAACCCCAAAGGGCAAAGACCAGCCTGGCCTGCACCCCTGTGTGGTGACCGTGTCATGGGGAGAATTAAAACAGCAAAGTGAGGACACAAATCTGTCCCAGACAGCCCAGCAAAAGGGTGTTTAATTCTACACACCCTGCCCTTACCCAGCAAGACACTTCTGCAATCATTTTCATTTACAGTTTAATTAAATCATTGCCATACAGCTGATTTCTCAAAGCAGAAAAAAAAAAAAGCTGTGTTCTATTCCAACACTCCTGATTCTCGTTTTCTGGGGTTTTTAATTTTCCTAGTGTTTTTTGTTTGTTTGGGGTTTTTTGTGACAATCTTTAAAGAGAAAAAAAGTGTTTAAGAAGAGGATTTGGTAGCAGCCTAGTTAATTAAGTGCATTAGCTATGCTTTGGGAAAGGGTGACTGATGTAATGCTGCTTTGCATACTCAATTTTGTCTGTAAAATAACTGCAAAAATCATTTTACCTGGAGCTTTTGGGCAATCCCTCGCTTGCTTAGGACAGAGACAACCCTCACCAGGGTGTGTTGCTGCTACTTAGTGACATTAATACAGAAAAATGAGTTTCCAGGGGATTTTCTGGCCCTGATTCCTCTGGATGCAGCAGGGAAATATCGTGGACAGAGGTTTTCCAGAAGGCTGATGTTCCTGCTTCTCTTCCTTGCAAATCTGGAGCTGCAGTTCAATTATTTCTCTCTAAGATCTGTGCTCAGGAGTAACTTGGGGCTGAAGTTTGGGTCAGTTTGGGCTGGTGGGAGTCCTTCTCTCCTGGTTCCTTTTAGTATTCCTTAATTATTGGTGTATCTCAGGAAAACCTAACAAGTGGGAGGAAGTTCTTCTGAGAAGTGTTAAAAAATCTGAAGCTTTTTGTAGCAATACCTTTGTGTGTATATATAGCATTACCAGGGTGATCCATTTGTTAAAAATACCCATTTTTAGGGGGGGTCTGAGGGCTTGCATCCCTAAAATCAATGCTCAGCTGGAAGTAAGGCATTCTATTGGAACACTGTGTGTTTGACAATGCATTTCATGCCTCATTTCCTGCCAGCTGTGGGCTCCAGTAAACACAAAGAGCAAATTCCCTTTTTTTTCCTTTTTGCTATGGAAAAAGCCCCATAGTTTGTTCCCTCTAGGATATCAGTGGTTAAATAGATTTCTGTAAGGACATATTCTGTTCACACTATAATCTGTTGTGACACTAAATCTTAATCCTTCTTCAAATTTCCATTGTTTTTGTACGAAAAGATTATTTCTAAAATATTTTATATCTCACATTCATTTTCTTGGCTAAGAATTAATTGCATAAGCAGTGGGTATCTGACCACTATTAAGTCTTCTATCGTAACCCAAAATTAAGAATTTAATGTGGATTATTCATAACATCTATCCAGTTAATTCAAAGTAATTTTTCTTTGCACTGGGCAGAATTTACACTTTGTTGAAATGAGCTTTACCTCCTCAGGAGATGCTGGAAAGTCAACCTGGGCTGTCCTAAAGGCTTTGGAGCACCTGTGTCAGGGCTGTGCTGAGGTTTGGGGTACCCTGGGTTATCCATAGGATTGATCCAGCCTGGGGAAAAGGGGAAAAGGAATTACACAGCTGTTTGGCCCCATGAATAGCAAGTGAATGTGTGGCTCTGGTGCTGCCATCAGGAATTAGAGAGTTCTGTTCCTGCAGCATTTCCCACGAGCTCTACAGGTGAGGAGCTGCAGTGGAAGTCTGGGAGAGGGGAGAGCCAACCTCATATTTCAGGGCCCTGTCTTGTTATTTTAAATGAGCTCAGCACGGCGCTGCTGGAGTCTGCTGGCAGACAGGATGGGCTCCTGGGAGAGGGAAGAGCTGAATTGCTGGCTGCTGGAGGAGCTGGGGCAGCTCCTGGTTGCTGCTCCTTGGCAGGGCACCCACTGGAGGGGCCCTGGGGTGTCCCTTCTCCAGGCTCCCTCTCAGAGCAGGGCAACACGGAGTGCTCGGGGCACCTCAGCAGGGCTGGGCAGCCTTGGCAGGGCTTCATCATCCTCAGAGAGGAGAAAAGCTTCCCTGCACCCATCCAGAAACTCTGTCTGTGTCTCTGGTGCCCATCTGTGCCCCTGCACCCAGCCTGGGCTCAGGGCTGAGATCTGGGGATGGATCCATCCCAGCACAGGGCAGGAGGAGAGGAACCCACCTGAGGGAGCTGCAGGGAGCTGCTGTGGGAGCAGGCAGGGGATCCTCAGGGGATGTCCTCAGCTGGCAGGGAAGATGGGTCAGAGGATGCTGGACAGAGCCAGGACCAGCTGGATCCTTAGGCTGGGTCTAAAGTCTGTCCTGGAGGAGTCATGGACTCCTGAGAACCCCTGTCTGTGTCCTTGAACCCTCAGCAAAGGGTGGGTTTTATTTCCCTTTCTCATTCCAGTTATTTCACGTGCACACAGCCCCAAACTGAGTAAGAATTAAGTTAATTGGCCAGGCAGGATTGGTTTCAGAGCTGTACCTCCAATATTTTGAAAGCAAGCCTTCAGACTGTCATTCCATGGGACTTGGGAGTCTCTAACAAATCAGTTTGAAGTGGGCTGTGAGGAAAGGCAAAACTCCCTTTGCAGAGAAGAAATAACTATGCAGGACACAGAAATCTTTGCTTGAAGCACATTGCTGATTGTTTTTTCCTCTTTTTTTTTTTTTTTTTAAACATAAATGCAAGCTGGGATAAAGCACCTAGCTAAGCAGAAAAGGACCTCTTGGAGTCAGATATTTGTGAATAAAGTGTCGGCTGGAGCGAGGCAATACAAATGATGTACAGTCACTTTGTAGTCGTTGGCTCTTTAATTGAGCAGACTGATGTGTTGGGAGCATAATGGATTTGGGAGCAGCCTGGGAACGAGGTGCTGTTATTTCGCTTCTCAAAGGCGCCCATTTGAAGTGCAGGTGAGCACAAACCATTTAAGAAATAATTGGTCTGACCCGGCGCGGGGGTGGCAGTGAAAGAGGAGTTACAGAAGACAATGAGACACGGAGCGCAGGATCTGCTCTAAAAAACAGGCAGAAAGGGAGGGGAAACCGCAAAAGGAGCGCTGTCCTTTCTGGTTCCTCTGCAGCTCCTTCTGCTTCATTCGCCAAATTTCAGTACCTTTCCATCTCTGCTGAGTGCTCTTTAACAACAACAGTTTCATTCATCATTTCCAGCCCTGCCCATGACCCAGGCAGCTCCAGCTGCCCAGTTTGCCTTGTTGCACTTCCCTTCTCCTCAAGTCCATTTACGAGTGTACAACTCATTTAATTCCACATTTCGGCTCTTCTGTGCCAGCCTTCCCTTCAACAGAACTGCCAGTGTTTACTTGAAATGCCATAAAACTATTTTGCCACTTAAAAAAATTATATTGTGAGTTTCCCAGCGTGGGGAAAAAAGAGATTTTGAGGAGCAGACAGTCGCTGTTGATGCTTTAAAATCCACAGGTCAGATCCAAGTGAATAAATGTGGGCAACACAACCCTGGTGTGGCAAAAATCTGCTGCCCCAAAATGTGTGCACAGGGAAATCCTCCTTTTTCCCCTTCTCCTGAGGAGCTGCACTTGCCACAGGAGCATCAGTTATTCCCATTTCCTCTGCTCCTGATCTGTTGGAGGCTGCTTTGAATTGGGAGCTGTCATCACTGGGATTCTTTCAATGTTTTGTGTTAATCTAAAAGCAGCACCGAGGTGTGGGATTTAAAATCCTTTCAGTCACATTTTTTAGGATGCTGTAATAAAGAGTTGCTTCATAACATGTTCAAGGTCTATTAAATAAATGCACTGAAGAATTCCTGTTCCCTCTGAAATGGGCTTGTCAAGCTAATCTAATTTCAGTGTCTGCACATGGAAGGTGTGCTATTTTCTCCTTTCAGTGATTTCAAAAATTAATAATTAAAGTTTCCTATTTTTACTTAATAATCAGTGCAAATTACTGCACTTTTCTGCCTTTGTGTTTTATAATATTATGGTAATTATTGCTGTGTGTACCTGGATGCATAAAATGCTGAAAACATTTTTATCAAATCATTGGAAGAAATTGCTGAGCCAGTAGAACTCCAGGCTGGAGAACTCCATAGGCCCAATTTATTTCCTGATAAATCCTGTTTTTATTGTAGGGGTGCCAGCCTGTCCATGGCCTAATCATGGAGAATAATCCAGATATCTCCTTATTGTACTGTGGAAAATTATTGTTTATGGCTGCAGGGTGTCTGAGCTTCCTGATTTCCAAAATTTGCTTCCTTTTTGTGGCTTTGAAACGTGGGGTTTGTTTCCTGCTCCTGCCAGGGCTGGGCTGCTCCACGAGGGCTCTCAGCACCTCTGAGAAGCCTCAGCAAATCCCAGATTTGTCCCTCCTCTAGGTGTGATAATCAAACTTGTCTGAGGTAGGAATCTTGCACTAAATATTTGGATTTTTTTGCTCACTCACCTCTGAGGAAATCCAACTGCAAAGCTCTTTTTCCCCTCCTGTGAGAGAACTCCCATGGATGGATGCTTTGCCTCCTCTCTTCTCAGATTTGGGGGTTGGTGACACATGTACCTTTTCAAAACAAATAAATTCTGCCTCTTTAGAAAATCTCACAGTTCCTTAATTCCTGGGGAAGGTAGAACAGTTATGTAAGGCTGTGAGTGCTCACTGCTGAGGGTTTTCCCTCCTGCTTTCAGTGGACAGGAGTGCTCAGAGAGAAAGGATTTACCAATAAAACCATTTTCTCTTCCTGTACAGAACCTGCTGGGATTTGTGCTCCTGTTTCAGCCTTTGCTCATTACAGAGCCACCCTTAGTACAAGTGAAAAATGCTCAACATTCAGGATTATTTACAATTATTATAATGCACCAATAGCAATGACTAATGACAGCTTTAAGTCCATTTTAGATTTTTTTTCCCCCCAAAAAAAGTTTGCACACCTTCAAAAATTTCCTGTGATTCTAGTAAATAAACTATAAAATCCTAAAGCCTAAATCCAATTATGGATATGAACTATGATATGGTGTTAATATTATGTGATGTTTATATCTTAATGATATATTTATGATGATTAGATACTGATATTTAATATTATATGCTCTTTACTTAAAATTAACCAGGGCAATCAGGGAAGCCTCTGGGGGGAAAAAAAAAAAAAAAAAGAAAGTATCAGCTCAGGTTGGTCAATTTGTGGTTATTGAGTGCCTGTGTGTGATCACTGCCCATAAACTATCAACAAAAACCACGTGGAAAGGGAGAAGAGGGAGGGGAACGGGCTGAAATGCAAACTTTGTGCCAAGGTGAGTGGCATTTATTAAAATCAGCCCCAGAGATGGGATCAGGGATGCTGCAGCTGCCCTTTAAAACTTCCTGTGGAAATTGGGCCTGATTTGAATTACTGGAGATGAACTGTGAGCACTTAGAGAGGATTTAGCTCCTGCTGACTGTGTTTCACAGTTTGAAATTAATTTTTTTGTTTATTTTTGGCCTCCTGATGTCTTGACCGATTTGGTACTTTGGTGCAGAGTTTGTGTTTTGAAAGAAAAATTTAATTATCGGGGAAGATGGGTGGTGGGTGAAACAAATCAGCTTCTGCCAAGATGCTCCAGTTCATTACTGAGAAATAGTCACCCTGAGTGAGTGTATTTACTGTGAGCTGCCCTACAGAGCTGATCAAAATATTTACAGGGTTTGCTGGAGTGAAACCTAGCCTGGAAATTTAGGGGGATTTATTGGAGAAAACTCTGGGAAAATCATGAGCAAACTTAGCTAATCCCACAGTGTTTCTTGTATCTTCATTTATGACAGCTGGGAGTGGTGAGAATTGAACAGCAATAAACTTTTTGTATGAATATTTTTCCTATAAAAAACCCCTATTTTTCCTATTGAAAAGAAAAATCTCTTGTTTAGGGGCTGCTGTTCTCTTTATGGTGTTTCTCAGCCTTTTTATTTGGAGTTTGAAGGTATGTTAAGGTGCCCAGTGAGCTTTTATAGGAACATTGCACTCAGCATGAACAAAACCTGCTACTGGAGAGATGAAAATACCCTGGGGAAAGGGCAGAAATCTCCAAGGTGGTGTTGCAGTAAATGCTGAGGCAAAAATATTTGTTTCAGTGGTTTAGGAGGAGTCCCAGTGCAGCTGCTCCACAAACACTTTTGTTTTAGGAAGTTTGAGCTCCCCCCTTTTGGAGGAAAATGAGGATTGGGTGGGAGTGGGAGTGGGGATTTTTGTGCCTCCTGGAATACCTGGAGATGCTCAGCTGCTGAGCATTACTGATGTATAAAGATTAAGAATCGAAATTTCCTTTTTTCCTCTTCAAATCTGACTCTTGACTCATGTCAGACTCTCCAAACCAGCAGCTGTCTTGAATTAGAGAGGAAAAATATGAGTGGGGAAATAATCTCTAGGTAAAACTACCAAGGTGTAATCAGGGTTTAACTCAGGAATAAACTCCTCTTGCAAGTGGCCTCAATGGTGTGAGTTAAACATAAAAAATATTCTTAAAAAATAAAATACTGGGCTGGATATACCACAACTTTGGTAAAATTCTGTTTATTGTCTTTGAAGGATAAACTGCTCGTTGCAGCAGCAGGCTGGGCCTGCTTTGTGTGCAGTGTTCTGCTGCAAAGGTGTTTTTCTCACACACTGATCAGTTTGGGGGGCCTGTTTTTAAGGTGTTTCAGAAGTTTAAAGTTTATTTCTGTGCCCGTTTTTGTGTCCAAGTTATTGGTTATCTGTTATATATTGGTTATTCACGTGCAAGCAGAAATGAAACAAATATTTTCACAGCAAACCAAATTCAGATCTGCCTGCTCTGTAAATAAGCACTTAAAACAGGCACAGACAACATGCCAGTGTCAGAGCTCCCCTCTGCAAAAGCCAGCCTTTCACACAAATATCTGATTTGCAAACCAGATGCAGGAGGGGCTCTTATTAACTAGTTAAATATCAAGGTTTGAATTTTCATAAAAGGGCAATTTCAAAGCTCATTTGTGTGTGTAATTATTGTGCTTGTGAGAGCAACCCTGCTAACGTGCACATAAATGTCATGTCAGGCTCCTGATGGGGCACGGACACGCTCCCTTCCCACGCCTGGGGCTGGGGGAATGTGGAAAACAGGGCCAAAATTCTGGCAGGAAGGGTTTTTCTTGAGGAAAAGAGCAGCAAAGCTTTGAGTGGAGTCGGCCTCTAAAAAAAATGCACCAGTTTTTTAAACAACAGCACAAACTAAACCTTAAAAATTCAATATATCCTTTTCCAAGCCTAGAGATTTGGGAAATGCACTCAGGTATAAGTTGCTGTCACTTGCACTTTCAAGAAGGTTTAGAGATACTTCTCATTCCTTTTTTTCATGCTGGAATTTTTTTTTTTTAATCATCCAAAAGCTGTGAAACACTTGGAATCTGAGGCTGCTGTTATCAGATAACACATATTAAAGATTTTACATTGAAGAATCTCCCACATGCTCCTTCTCAAGCTGGGGATGAACATCACTGAAACAGTCTTGGGTCACGCTTGATGGGGCTGTGCAGACTGATCTGGAAATATTTCTCCTGTGCTCTGAGGAACAGGAGGAGATGCAGCCCAGAATTCACGGGAGGAATGTGCTGCCAAAATGCAGCTGAGGTCAGGAGCAGCAAGATTTAAACAGGATTTTTGGGGTTGTGTGTAAACCACCAGTTCTGAGGAGTTAATGCAGTTGGTTCCAACCATGGAACGCAGGGAGGAGGGAGGGGAATTAAAACTGAAGGGTAAATGTACCTTTGTTAAAATTCAGGGTGACATCTTGTGGGCAGAGAGGCTGAAATTCTGGGCAGGTTCTGGAGGGTTTCACCTGCCTTTGGTGGCTGGCAGGGGAGGAATTTGGGGCTGCAGGGCCCCTAAATATGCTGGGGGATAAAGATTTATCCCAACCCCTCCTGTGTGTGAGCAGCCCCTCTCCCAAGGAGCAGGCTTTGGCAATTGTGCTTTTGTGGGAAGCAGGGAGCAGCGTGGGTGGAGGGCCAGCAGGTGCCCTGTGCTGCAGGAAGGGACAATCTCAGGCTGGCCAGGGCAGCAGCAGAAGGCAGGACACAGGGGCTGTGCCAGAGCCCAGCCTGGGGCTGGAGCAGCTCAGGAGGAGCAGGCAGGAGGCCAGCAATGAATAAAAATCAGCATGCCCCATACTGCTGTCCATATTGTTCCCTGCCTCACGGCTCCCCCTGGCACCCCCTGGGCTGGATTTTGTGTATTTTGTGCATTTTGTGTAACGTACCAGTGGTCAAAGCAAATAATGATATTATGTTTGGGAGGGAGGCCCTTGAAAGCCATTCCGAGCCTGGAGTCCAGCAAAGCAGAATCTCAGTTTGAGTCTTTGTTTAGTGGGGGATTCAAATCCCAACTTAATTTAATCTTTTGATTTATCCTGCAGGTACTGCCTGATTATATTCCAGGGCCACCAGTAATAGAAATGCAGGGATTTATTTATTAATTTATTTTTGCTTTCAGCCAGGAAAGGTTTGGCCAAAGTGGTTGTTGCTGTTGTTCTCTGTGCTGCACTGTAAGAACTGCATCCATGAGCATGTGCTGCCCACTGACTCATGTTAATTACATGGCCTTACACTAATTTTAGCTCTGCACTTCAGCTGAGGCCTGGGGAGCAGGACAGGGCAGGAAACTGAGTGGTCAGCCTGGCACCAGAGCTGCAAATGGCCAGAATTGCACTGGGAAGGCTCAGGGCTGCCAGGGACCAGGAGGAGGCTGGTGGAGCACAGGGGACTCAGCTTCCTGGGAAATCACGGATAAATCACTTAAAGCTGCATTTCTGAGGGGTTTTGTGTGTATTTAAAGTGACTCTTGGTGGCATTAAAAGGCAGAACACCCCTCCAAAGGTACAAGCTGGAAAGGCAGAATTAATGTGCTGCCATTTCAGGGCTCCCCTTCACTGGAATATTTGAGCACCTCCCATGTTGAGATGAATGGAATTCACTCCCATACCTTGAACAACCTGGTTTCTCTGTCCTGAAGTCCTTGCAGGATGAGTCCAGTAAAACCAGACCTCAATCAGACCCAGTTATTGTTGCTGTAGCAGGAACCAGCAGCATTCCCAACACCCTGTGTGTTCTCACCTTTGTGTTCCAGGGGGATTTTCTTATTTGCCTCATGCTTCCCTATCTAGACCTTTAAAATATTAACATATTTTAAACCACCTGCAAAAAATCCACACGGATCAAGATGTGTCCCAGACGCAAGGTGCCACCAGCTGGAA
>VXBC01011973.1:61590-73525 GCA_013399945.1 Ploceus nigricollis
AATATATTATTAAAATATTAAACACTTTTCTTTAATTTTTCCTTTTGCTTTCCCAAACAAGATATGCTTCATTCATATCCTTCAAAAAAAAAAAAAAAGCTAAAATTAAATTTTTTAAAATCATATTAAATCTTTAATATTCTCCTATGGATGACAATATAGCCAAGCAGACAAGGACAGCATGAAAATCTCGTGGTATGCCTGACAAACATAATGCATTTATATTAAATCTATTGTACAGTGAGAATTTGAAGACTGCAGTGATCAGAGGAAACCATGCAATTGGATTAATAGATAATTTAGGCTGTAATCCAACAAAGCAGTTAAGCATGTGCTTACTTTTAAGCATGCACAGCATTACTTGGTGTTGGCTGAGATAAAACGAGCTTAAAACTAAGCACAGCCTAAAAGTGGCTGGCTGAGTCAGTGATCTGGACAAGGAAGGGTTTGCAGCTGGAAATCCATGAAGGAGTCAAGAGTGTCCATTCTTCCTGTAATCACTGGAACACCCCCAGCTCGAGTTTCAAAGCAGAACATTTTTATAGGGGGTTAAAACCCAGGGCTGGCCAGCTGCAGTGGTGACCAGCTCCCAGATTATCTGTTTCACCTGCATTCCTGGTTAAACTGAGCTCAGATAATTAGATAACCCCATAAAACCTGTGACTGGGGCTGTTAATTCCAGCAAAGATTGTCTCCTGCAACAGCTAATACATGGAGTTACCTTCTAGCAAAGGCTGTGAGGGGGTTCACGTGCTGGACAGAGAATGCAGTGTGTGAGATGCTGGCTCTGAGAGAAGAAAGCACCCTGAGCTTGCTGGGTGACCTTAGATTGTCACCCCGCCTGCTCCGTGCCAGCCCCACCAGCTCTCTTGCTCCTGACGCCTTCCAGTATTTGTGGCCTTAATTGAGGGACATAACCAAACAAATTTATCATGGCAGCCCATAAAAACGACAGAATTCATATGGTAGCATTCTTCATTCTCTCCAATTTGTTTCCCTGAAATCCCCGCAGCAATTTATTTGCTGAATACGCGAGTTTTCCTCCTTATGAAAATTACAAATTGTTGTCAAGGTTAACGAGTTAATATTCTCATTCAATATTTATTTTATGGGGGGGAGGGGGAAGGAAGAAGAGCGACTGTTCTTACACTTTCTTCCACGGCAAAGTCTGGTTTCTTAATCAATATGACAAGGACACTGTCCTTTGGATAATACCCTGAATCATCGGGACTAAAAAATGAGCTTTATTAATCAACAGCCCCTGATTAATTATTATAAAGTGATGCTCATACATTTCTGTACATTTTAATAATTCCTGCAGAAGGCTAACAATGTCCCCAGTGATTTGAAGGCTTTGGGGTTTGAATTTTTCTAAGCAATGTCACAATAAATAGTCCAAGGGTACTAGTGCTCGCTCACTAATCCAGTCTGTTTCAATCCAGCAAATGAGTAAAACCTTCTTTTTCCTATTTCCCATCTATAATTTATCATTTGCATACAAAGTAAGAAGCAGGAATCGGCAGTCTCATCAGTTTTCAAAATATCAAGGGACAACTGGGGTGATTTATAGCAGGCTGTATTATCTAGATCATATAACCTGAATATTTCTGTAAAAACAGACCCACGTAATCTCTCAGTAAGAGTCTGCCTGGCAGATAAATGTGATGAAGGTCATTGGGCTGGAGAACTTGGTGCAGACCTGAGTAGCCATTAGGCTTTTCCTTGCAAAGAAATATCCCATCCTGAAACATCTGACAAGAATCATCTCCACTAACAATTTCTGGTGCTGAGGAGCCCCCTTGTAAAGCTCCCTGAGCCATCAAAGAACATGGGCTGTGTGTTTGCTACCAGTGAGATGAAAAATATGCCACCTGTTCCTTCTGTTTGCAGGGCCCTTCTGAAGACATAACCTTGCTGAAAGGAACAGATGCATTCCCTTACCAAGTGATCCAGCCCCAGACAGTGTCTAACGAGGTGACCACAGCTGGGGAGCGTTTGTGTTTCAGCTCTAAAGGGCAGCCTGTTCCCCAGCCACAGGGCAAGTGCTTACATGGCTGCGTGGCAGATTTAATGGCAAATTAGTGTGAATTTATTGAAATAGTGGAAGTTTCAGAATGGCCAGGCGTAAAGCCTTTTCCAGCACTGGTTCTGAGCTGTTTATTCTTCATATCAGACATGTCCCAGCCTGGCTTTCTGCTCTGTAAAATGTGCCCAGCTCTGGCTGCTCAAAGGATGCCCTTACAGCACCGTGTCTGTGATAAATGACATCAGGCCTCCAAAGGCAGCAGCCTCTCGTGTTTGTGTTTTAAAAGAACGTGTTTGCCCTGTAAAAAAACTCAGTGGCCTTTTCCCAACCTTCCTGCAATGAATGTTTTAATTTCCCATCAGAGCCCTGGTCCCTCCAAAGGCAGGTCCCAGGAATTTTTCACAGGGAGATGTTACAGTGTGTACTGGCAACCCACGGGTTATTGGGGTTTAGCTTCTTGATTTCTGCTTTCATTCCAGGATGTCAATAATGAGCTCTCTCTTCATTTTATTAATTTGAACCACTGGACAAAATGTCACTGCTGTAGGATGCTCTGCAGCGAGCAGCCCTCCTGCATTTTGCCCTCCAGAAATGCGGGTTCTGATCACAGATAACGAAAATGAGATTAGGATGTTAGCTTTCTCAAGAGATAACAGCAGTCTAGGTCATAAAACTACCATATGGCAGATTTGGCAGTCTTTCCAGAGGTCCATGGTTTAATTATCACAAAGACAGATTCAGCTCCCCACTTGCAAATGCCTGGGTCCTCCTGTGGCAAGGGCTGGAGATGCAATTAAGGGGAGAGCAGTATTTGCTTGGCTGCAGCAGAAATGACCTTACTGTGGCCAGCACTGTCACTCCTAACATTTCACTCATGATTAAGTTTATCATTTCAAACAAACAACATAAAATGTCAGGTCTCTGGTCTGTTTAACATGCGGGAGGAGGGGTAGGGAGGGTAGAGAAGCACAAACCAGGACTGAGCCAAGCTGGAGAGCTTTTGCTCTGAAAAGAAATTCAGACAAAGTTGACAACTACATCAGAGGAGAGGGATAGCTCTGCAGGCAGAATTTGCTGTTCTGGGCGAGTGTTTTTTGTTTCTTGCATCAAATGCTTGGGTGTTGCCTGTGTTTGCAGCCCTTTTCTACCTGTCTTTATTTCCACCCTCAATTTCACACTCAGCCCCTGGTGTGTTCTGGTTTTCTGCTGTCCCTCCTGCTTCCCTGTGAGCACTGTTACACAGCCACCAAGGAGAGGAAGAGCTAATGCAGGGAAACCAGGATTTCAGCTGGTTTGGATGGTTTTGGGGTGGTTTGCTGTGAGTCTGCTCCACACAATGCCCTGGTCAGCACAGATGAGCAGAGTGAGGTTGGTGTGGGTGATGTCCATAACCTGGAATGAACTGGGGCTCTAAAGCTGCCATTTCCCAGAGAATTTCCTCACTTTGCTGAGGGTGGGCAATGGGATAGCAGTGGGATGACAATTGTCCTCATCAAACAGAGAACAACTTGTAAAAAGTGTCCTCTTACAGATCAACACTTCACTAAAAGCAAATTCACTGGAGTTCCTCATGTCCAGGAAACACTGTTGGTATTGCAAGGCTGAAGTCACAAGTTAATTTAACTCAGCGGCAGCTAAGAAAATACTTCCTGCAGTTGTTCAGTGTGCAGTTGTTCAGTGTGCAGTTGTAACAATGAGAATTCCTTTTGGAACACCATCAGAGTGTAGGTTGGTCTCCAGGGTTTTTGAGAGGCTGACATCAGCGAGAGGGAAGGATGCACAGAGCCCAAAATGTCTGCTGCTAGTCAGGAGGATGAAAGTGTTTCTGAAGCCAACCAACACTTAATGAGCTCAGAAAATATTAAATTGTAGGAAGTGGTAATGGCTAAATAGTGAACTTGTGGGTGTAGGGGAGGATTCTTTGAAAACAAAGTTAAAATCTCTCCCTCCCAAACCTGCTCAGGCTGGGTGTTGGGTGAGCACCTCCATGGCTGTTGTTATTTTTACCTTCTGCAGGATCTGAGAGCCCTGAGCTGTAGGGACAGCTCCTCTTTCCCCACATCCTGGCTAATTTTATGCAAACCCTTGGAGACCGAGTTCAGTTCATAGGCATGTTCATGTCCAATTAAAAAGTAATAGATCTGAAGCACATCTAACAAATCAAAAGAATGGAATACTGTCAAAGCCAAGAATTAAAATCCAGCCACACAGGCCACCAGGCTTCACCAGACTATAAAAAATCATTTTTAATATATATTTAATTTCTGAATCTTTACAATGAACAAAACATATTGAAATCCACCCTCACTCTAGCCAAGGCTATATAAAAATATCACTTTTCATTATTAGGGTTTTTTAATATTCAGGGGCTTCCTAAAGCTGGGATTTTAACAAATACAACAAATTGTATGAGACACCTGATTAGATTGAGAGTGAGCATCAAACAAGGTGAGGTGTCTCACCTGTTCTCTCAGCTGCTGCTGAGGAGAGGGAGTTTTAGGGGCTGGAGAAGGGAGCTCCTGATTGTTCCCGGCTGCTCATTTTCAGGGATAAAATATGAAACATCAGCTGGCCAGAAACTCTGTGGAATTTTAATTACAAACTCTGCTCTCAGTTATTTGTATTTTTAATGCACAGAGTTTTAAGAGGTGTGTTCAGGCCAAGATGAATTAGGTGGGACATGAGGATAAAATAAAAAGATGGCTCCTATCAAAACCAAGCCTTCTATTTCCTTTTTCTTTCACCAAAGCACCTGTAAAGCCAAAGTAGCAATGCAGATGCAGCTCCTAGAGCTGGAACTCTTCTCTCACCCCTATTTATAATGTCCCCAATTCTCTATTTCCTTATGAAGTCAGCAAAGGCCAAAAAATTCATAAAAAATTTAG
Organism: Ploceus nigricollis; assembly: GCA_013399945.1. Taxonomy (NCBI): domain Eukaryota; kingdom Metazoa; phylum Chordata; class Aves; order Passeriformes; family Ploceidae; genus Ploceus; species Ploceus nigricollis. Next base: position 66,502 of record VXBC01011973.1, read on the forward strand.
TGGTGAGAGAGATAGCATTACTGCTTTTAAGTAAAGTCTATGAAAGGAGCATGAGATCAGCATAAAAATAAATCAGGCTAAATTTAAATCTTTGGACACTAAAAACTAGAACTATTGGAATGTGGAGAGAAGATTTATTGATGTGGAGAACTGCATGGAGAGACCCATCAGCATGGACCCAGCTTCCAGGTGGGAGAAGCAGAGGTGGAGAAGGGAAAACATGTTCTGTGCGAGGGCTGGGCTAGAAACCCCACTGAGTTCTTTGGTGGATAATCCAGGATTTCCTGGTAAACTCAAGGATAATCTGATTTTTGCCTTGGAGCTCATGAATTGTGGAGCCCTCAGTCTATTACAGTGGGGAGACAGCAGTGTTTTGTTGCATAAACAAGATCAAGGAAATAAAGGAAAGGGTTCTGCCTGTGTAAGAGCTCTGAGACCTGCCAGCTAGGACTTTTTGGAACAAATAAATGTCATTTTTTTATCACTTGCCCATTGAACCATGTGCTCAAACCAAGCCCAGCCCCAGTCCTGGTGTCTTGTTTGACTCTGGAAGCCTGAAGAGTTCCCATTTTCGTCCTGCTGCCCTCTGTGTGCTCTTGATGGGACACTTTTCCCCCTCATTAGAGTTGCTAATTGGCTCCAGCCTGTCTCTCACCTCTGAAGAACCCAGTTGTTGCAGGTGTTGGTGTAGGATTGGCCAAAGCAGTGCAAACTCCCTGGAAGAGCCATTAATTGGGATGGAAGGGAGGGGGTGGGAGAGAATCACACTCAGCTTGGAAAGGTTTTCAATTCTTATGTGTCAGAATATCCTAATTCAAACCCAAATGGGAATCCACCGTTCTGGGGGATTCACACAGCTCCAGGTAAACAACTAATGAGCAGCCTGCCAGTTTCATTTTTATCAAGAGCCCTCAGAGATTCAACTGTGCCATTTCATAAAATATGCAGATGATAGTGGAGGGAGAATAGCAAAGGCTTTGAAAATGATTCACACAACCTAAAAATGATGTTGAAAAGGGAGGAATTAAATATTCACAAAGTGTGAGAAATTAAGGCATATTAACTGTTAGAATGTGGAAATGAAGTGACTAACATGCACAGAGCTGATGAGAACTAGATGATTACAGATCTGTCAAAAGTTTCTAATTCTGACACAGTGTGATGTCGAGGTGCTACTTGGCTGGTAAGGGCAAAAAATTAGGTATGGGACAAGGAATGCAGAGCTGACAGATCAGAGTCAGAGGCGGGCAGACACCGCCGTGATTAACACCGGGCTCAGTCCTGGAGCAAGGGTGAACTTCCAGCTTGCAAAATGAATACTAATTATGGTTACAAACAGAACACAAGGGGCTCGATTCATCAGCTCCAGGAGGGGTGGTGTAATGAGTTAGTCGAGGGAAAAAAGTCACCTAGGGCCAAATTTGTCTCACTGCTGAGTTCTGGCTTACACCAGGGATGGATCTGACCCCTGGGATGTGAGAGCTGGAAGTTTTGCTCTTCTGTAATTAATCAGGGGTTTATCTGGGGTTGCAGTTTTGATGGAGTGGAGGAAAGGTTGCTGGCAGATGGATTCATGCAGGGGTGGTGCAAAAGAATAAAGAATAATAGTTTTAAGAAGAAGCTTGGAGTGTCCACAGCAGGTGAAGTTACTCGTGTTGTGCTGGCAGGGCAGGGACAGGGTCCCACCTTCCTCCAGGGCAATCCCAGCCCTGGGAGCAGTGCTGGACCAGGGGCTGCACAGAACTGGGGGTTTCTCCTGGAAATCACCCTCTGCAAGCACCATTTGTGTCCCCAAGTGCAGATCCTGGGGCTGGAATCTCTCCAGCCTTGTGCCAGCACCACCTTCTCACCCCAGCTGTGCTTGGAGTGTGTTTGAAGCCCTTTTTGCCTTTCTGGGGAGCACTGGATTGTCCTGTCCATGTGGAAATGGGTAACTCCCAGTGAGGAGCTGGGTGTGCTGGCTTTTCCATGGGCTGCCCATAGGAGATGTAATCTGGGAGCTGTTCAGCCCTGCTGCAGAGTTTTGTGCCCTCCCCTGGCTCCTGAGTGTCTGCAGTGGAACCTGGGCAGGAATCTCTCGTGGCTGATTAATATTTTCCCTTTTTTCATGGAAAAAAATCCCTGCAAATTCTCTCAGCCTGGGCTGCAGACCCCAGTGTGCACAGCTGAGGTGTGTCCAGCTGTCTGCTTGCACCAACAGTGTTCAAACTGGAAATCCAGTGGGAGTTACACCCTGTAGTACCCCGTGAGTAACTCCTCACTGGATTGCCATAACGAGCACTGAATGCACCGAGAACCCTCAACAAATAAATATTATTTTGATTACAACCATATCAGTAGCATCTCGATACCTTCCAGAGACAAAAAGAACTTGAGATATTAAAAAAAAAGAAGTGATAGTCGTGGATGCCAAAGAGAGGTGGCACCATGGATGTGTTTTGCATCTCTAATTTCTTGGAGAGCCTTTCCTGTGCTCATAATCAAGAGACAAACATAAACTCAAAGGTCACCAAAAGACTGAGCCTGGTGAGGTGGATGTTCTGAATATATTAGGTATGTAAAGCAATATTGTGGCCCATCCAAACTAGAATTAGTGGTAATTATTATATAATATGTAATGATGGGATTTAAATGGCTAACACATTTTCTCTGCTGAGATCATTTAGACATGATTCATATAAATGATTAAATTAATAGATCTTCCTCTTTTAAGACTGCTAGGCAGCTTAAACTAAATTTCTCAACAGAGACTGATCCCAGTGAAATAATATTAATAGAAAATGGAAGAAGAATTTCTGAGAAGTGGGTAAATATATGATGGAGTTTGAGGAAATTTCTATAGACATCTTTGCCGACCAAAATACTTCCAGATTTAAATATTCTCTAGAAATAACCCATCAAGGACTTTGGAAGGTGAAAGAACAACAATCCTAACTTTCCTTGAAAGAAAAGAATGGCAAAATGTGCTGGAAGACAGGGACTTAAAGGATCACTGTCTACTTAGTTTGGGCTTAAACATTAGGCTTTTCATAACACTAAATGGTTTTACAAAACCTAATGTGAATAGAAATGTTTTTCTTGTTCCTTTTCTGAATCAAATTTCAATAGAAGTCCCCTCACCCCCACACATCCCCAGCAGAGCTCTCTGCAGTGCTGGGGAGTCACTCACAGGAGCCCTGTGCTCATTGTGAGAACAAGGACAGGAGAATGAGTGGGGATGGGATTTTTGAACAAGCTGGGGCAGTCACTGCCCACAACCAGTGAGTTAATGCTCAAATCTGAGAGACATCTGGAAATTCTAGCTCCAAGGTGCAAATTCCCAGGTGGCTGGGTGGAGCTCTGAGCAGCTGGGAGAGGGGAAGGTGTCCCTGCCCCTGCCAGGGGGTGGGATGGGATGAGGATTAAGGTCCCTCCCAACCCAAACCAGTCTGGGATCCCATGAGAGCCAGCCCTGAGCAATCATGAGGAGTTTTGCCACCACCTTGCTGTCTCTTCACCCCCTCCCATCCTGTCCCTGGTTCACAGCTCTCTGCTGCAGGCTGTGAGGCAGAGCCTTTGCTCCTCAGGCTTTTTATGGGGTTTTGGGTGCTTCAGTCACAGCCTGGCCTCCCCAGAGGCCCCGGTGTGCAGGGGATGCACAGTTCCATGGAGGTGGATTGCTTTTCTTGCTGCTTGGACATCAACACCAGGCAGCTGTGCTGCATCCCTCAGAGCGATGTGCAGCATCACCTGCAGCCACCAGAGCTCTCCTGCAGGTGCTTGTCCTGCCCAGCACAGGCACAGGAGGGGGGGATGAGACCCCCCAGGCTCAGGTGATGCCCCAGGCGAACTCTACGATGAGCTTTGTTGGTCACAGAGCTGTTTGCTGTGTGCCCAGGGCCCTGCTGGGACAGCCCTGGCAGCTCTCAGCTCTCTCCTTGCTCAGACTGAGCACTGGATGGGTCTGCAGAGCCTTGGAGTACTCCAAGAAAGGCATCATATTTATTTTAGTGCAGCTCTGTAGCAGTGCTATCACACCAGAAAGAATTTCATAAAGCATCATTTGTCTTTGGGTTTTTTTATATTGCTTGGAGAGTGCATATGGTAATTTGGATAGCTCTGTCCCAGAGGGTTACCCAAGTGCTGCACACCAAGTGGTCTTGCTATTTTTGTTGTTAAATTCATCTTTGTTTCTTATTCTAAATATTCCCTTTTTCTGCTTAGAAGGTTAAAAATACCTGGAGCTGTGAGTCTGGCCTATTTACTACAGAATTCCTGAGTCATGCACTACACTGGAGTCTGAAATATCACAGGGTATTATTCACTGAGAGCTCAGCAAAAGAATGGCAAAAGCTGCCCTTCAAGGCTTGAGATCCCAAATCTGAATGCTCTGGGGAGCTGCTCAACCAGCCCTCCCCTCCAGAAATAAATGCAGAAGGGACAAAATGCAGAGGGGACAGAACTCTACGATGAGTTGAAGGAGGTTTCTCTTGCTCCCAGCTGGAGAGGGCCCTTCCCCAGGACAGGGAGCGTGGCTGCTGTTGCCATCAGAGCCCAGCCCCAGTCCTGGGGCTGCTCTGAGGCCAGCTCATTGCTTCTCCAGACCCCCAGGTCTCCTGCTGCCTTCCCCCAGCCCTGGGTGACATAAACCACTGGTGGATGTCTCAGGTATCCTCAGTGCCTCTGGGATGGGATGGGATGGGCAGAGCTGGATCTGGTGATGGTTCAGGTGTGAATTTGCCCTGGAATGTGGCACATGGGGGGACAGGAGCTCTCTGTGGCTGGGCATTTGCAGATGGATCTGTTGAAATTCCCTGTGGCTGAGGCTCTGTGTGATGGATTGATGTGGAAACCCAGAGCGAGGGGAATGTTCCTCTGTCTGCCCTGGGGGGTCCTGACCCCCAGGGGAGCTCTGACTTTGACCCTCATTCATGGAGAAAGTTTCCTGGACTTCAAGATGGACTGGAATCCACAAAAGTGTGAAATAGATTGTAGAGAGCAGTGCAGGTGTAGCACTTGGTGAGAGATTTAGGTTTTGGGATTTTTAGTGTGCTGTAGATGGGAGCAAGATGGAGGTGTTGTCTCGAGTTCCTTCTTCCTCCTTCTTCCTCCTTCTTCCTCCTTCTTCCTCCTTCTTCCTCCTTCCTTCTTCATGGGTTTGGTATCTTGTAACTGGACAGAAAAGTCCACATTGTGGGTCTTTAGGGGTCAGTTATTGGGTTAAAATGGGAAATAATCTAGGTGTTATTTCTTAATTGGGTAGTTTAGTTTTAGTTCAGCCTTCAAAGACCTTGAAACTGCCCATCTGGGCCATTTCTGTGCTGCTTTCCTGCAGGCAAGGCCTGGTGCAGACAGCAGGCTGAAGTTTTGATAAGATCACAATAAAAAGAAGCTGAAGACTGAAAAAGTCCAAAGTGTCTCTGGTTCCTGACACAGAACTGCTCCAGGAGGGCTTCCCCCCTTAGGGGAGCCCCCTGGGAGAAGCCCAACGTGGGGCCAGGGAAGCCATAGATTGAGCTCTGTTTCATCTCTTACCACCCTTTATTTACCCCAGTAGCTCACAGAGCATCGAGACTTTGGCAATCATTGCTTGTCCTTGCACATCTGCAGAGCACAGAGAAACTTTGGGAAGTGTTTGAGGGGAACCTCCAGTGCTCCACAAGGGCTCCAATGGTCTGTGAAAAACAATGAACAAGTCCCAGCTCTTGAAGCAGCTCCCACAAACACCAGGCACGTGGATGCTCTGGGATTCAACAGCTCCATGGATTATGATCCATGTTTAAAAAACCTTTCTAGCTTTATTTCCTAGTTGGTCACCTCCTAGAGTGTTTGCCATGGAAGAAAATACCTGAGAGTATCTTCTGCTTTCAGGGAGACACAAATCAGGTTTCTTTGAGTAGCTGCACCCTGGGTGCAGTTTTTTGAGCTCCCTGAAAAATAACTCTATGGGCATGTGGCAAAATGTGAGTTTTTCTGGATAAGAGAAATAGTTAAATAGATTTTTTTCATAATACTACTTGGACAAAATATTTATGCTATTTCTTTTTTTAAAAAGTACAAACTTTGGTATTTCATGCAGCTCCTTTTACTAATATTTAGTTCAAGCTGAAAGAGCTCTACTTGCACTTCTGTAAGTAAAAGGGGTAGCTCTCAGTTTTATAGAGGATTTTTGGCAGCTCTTTGTTAAATGACCTGGAATTCCCAGTTCCTGGTGGATGGGGTGGGGCACAGCAGGCTCTGTGAGCAAACTGGTTTCTATTCTGGGGTTTGCCACCTCCTTGCTGACCTGGGGTGATTCATACCAGTTCCCTGTGCCCTTTCATCCTCCTCTGGAAAATGAGGATATTGACATTTACATTTCTTTATAAAGTGCTTTTAGATCTATGGATGAAAAGTGCTAAGTAAACCAAAACTCTCAATTAAATTAATTGGAGAGAAGGAGCTGGGTCAGTGTTACAGCAGGGTTCATTTATACACCTCTTAATTCCGTTGGTCTCATGTCTCCAGCCCTATTTATAGTTGGAATTGCTGCTCTCTCACCTGGAGGAATCTCCCTGGGGTGGATTTTATCCCTTTTCCTGCACAGACACAGGAGCTGGACTAAGGGGACCCAGTCCTGAGTTTTCTTGGTACAAAGCTCTTGTACAAGTGCATCACCCCCAAAAAAAGATTTTAAAAATCCAGGGAGGTAGCTCTGGCATTGCAGCAGATTTCACACTCAGAGAATAAATTATAAAGTTCACAGAGAGAGAAGTGAATGTTTGAGCTGTGCTGGTGGGGAAGGAAATAGTGAATGTTATTCTCTTCATCACTTCATGACCTTTCAAGGTCAAAATTAGATTATTGGGGTGCAAACCCACCTCTTACCTTGGTTCAAAGAATCATTTGGGATGGAAAAAACCTCCAGGGTCATCCAGTCCCAGCTGTGCCCCATCCCCACCCTGTCCCCAGCCCAGAGCTCTGAGTGCCACCTCCAGGAACTCCTGGGACACCTCCAGGATGGGCACTCCAAACCTCCCTGAGCAGCCCCTGCCAAGGCCTGAGC
>VXBC01011973.1:73844-96622 GCA_013399945.1 Ploceus nigricollis
AGACCTAGCTTAGATATTTGGTGTTTTAGTTAAGGAATGCCCAAATATAGGGGAACCCCCTGAAAAAGATGATTAGTGACTGTTTTTGCCTGCTTTGAGTCCTCCAGAGTTTTTAAAACAAGCAGGAAACAGCCTGGGATATCACTAATTTTATTTGTGTGTAAGTTTTGATTGATAGGAAAGTAATTAAGGTTCACACCATTTGAATGGCTGTGTTTATATTTAACCCTTTTGGCACCACTGTCTCCCAGCTGTGCTGGCAGGGGTGGGAGGGTGTCAGACAAACAGGGATCAAATTTTGGGGCATGACCATGAAGAGTGAGGCAACAGCCTTTGTGTTGCTCAAGACAATTGGGGCTGCAGGAAGGAAAAAAATAGTGCAGAAAAAGATTTTAATTATTTGAAATAAAATTCATTGATCTTTTGAGCTCACAAGTTTTGCTGTATGGTTTCTTCTAAATGTCCTCTCTTGTCCATCTGCTTTGCAAGTGGGTCAGCTGGACAGTGGGAAAGCTCAGTCAGGGAAGGCTGTGCCAGGAGGAGATTTTTAGGTTAATAAGCCAAGATGGACCAGTAAAAGGAAAAAAAAAAAAGGAAAATGAGAAATCTGAGAGAAAAATGAGCGTGGAAACCCCAAGTCCCACATGGTTTGTCAGAGGCTCTTGTGTTACAGCACTGGATTTAAAACTTTCTAACTCCCTCACCCAGATCCTGAGGCACTGGCAGCACAAATCTGGGGCCATTCTCTCACCAGTCTGGGGTTAAGCTGGAGGAAGCTGTCATTTGTACCAGGTCAGACGTCCCAGGGCACTGGGGGTACCTCCAGAAAGGCCCTCAGGTCATCCCCCAAGTGAAAATGCTGCTGCAAAGGTGTGACAAGCTGAATAAAAGCCTAAATAATTCAGCATCTGCCCAGTTCTTCATAAAGCAGCATTCAACCTCTGCCAGGGCCTCAACACCCTCACAGCTGAATTCTTTCCTAATGCCTGACCTAAACCTGCTCTCTGTCAGTGTGAGGCCAGTGCCTCTTCTCCTGCCAGCCCAGGCCCCTGGAAATTGTCCCTCTCCGTGTTCCCTGTGGGTACCATGGGAGGAGAGCCGTGGCAGAGGAGAGCATCACCTGGAGATGCAGCTCCAGAGCTCCTCAGGGCCAGAGGAGGGGCAGTGCCACTGCTGGGGATCATCCACTGCCCAGGACAAACCCGGGCCTCTCGTTTTTGCTGGTGATTTGTGCTGGTGATGTTTGGCCTGAGAATTCCCAGCTCTGAGCTTGTTCTTGCAGTTTGATGGGTCAGAACCTTCCTGTGTTCCTTCTGCCCTCCCCCTGGAGGTGCTGGTGCCATCATCACTGAACATTTATTCCATCCATCTCTGCTAGCAGACAGGATCCATCTCAAAGAAAAAACTTGAACTGTTTACTTTTGTCTGGAAGAATCCTCGTGTTGTTCTGTCAGTGCAACATATGCTGAGATTGTCTCTGAAAGGGAAGAACTGCTCAGGATTTTGTTACTTTTCTGTAGTCAAACACACACCAGCAATTTCTTTGCAGTTGAGCTGCTGGGAGGATTTCTGCTTGGAAAACAGAGTATTAATTATCTGCCAGCTCTCAGGAGGGGCGGGAACCCTCTGTACACCCTCTGTAGAAATTCGTGTGGCTTCTGATGCCCTCAGCAGGATTCTCACACAGATTCCAGCACTGGCAGAGCAAAAGGAGAAAAGCTTTGAGTTTCAGTGCAGGCTGAGCTTCACTGGGTGTAAAGTCAGGAGCCTGTCCTGCTCCCTGGAGCAGAGGCAGCAGTTGTGACCCAAAGCTGTAGTAAGGCTGTAGTAAGGCTGTAGTAAGGCTTGGGATGCAGGAGGATTTTGGGGGTGGCAGGAGATGGGGGGCTGAGCAAGGAAGGCTGAGAAGTGCACAAGAGACATTCCTCAGCAGAGTCAGACTCCTAAGGGCCTCCAACCTATTTAAAAAGGATCATCATTCATCAGCACCATCATCATTATCTGCTGGATCGGGAGGAGGAGGGGAGGGATAATCAGCAGGAGATGATCAGCGCCTTATCACCCAGATCCTTCATTCTGGTGCTTAAACTGCAGGATTCTTTCGGGAGGGATAATTCATATTTTATCATTAAAAGTGCTGATCATAACCTCGTTAATAGATGGATATTGCTAACACACACAAAAAAGCTAACGTGCTAAGATGTGAGGCTTCTATTAAATTACTTAAACTAGTTTACCTCACCTCCCCAGCCCTCCCCTCCCGTGCCATCACAGACACTGCTTGTACATGGCACACAAAATCTATAAACTCTTTCCAGGAATACAAAAGCATTCTCTATGATGTTGATAAGAAACAGGACAGTCACTCTCCCCTGACATATTTGTTCTTTAAAAACAAATCAATGGTGCAGGGATTTGGCACCTGAATGCAGAACAACGGCTTGATGAGGCAAAGATTGTCTTCATTAAGGACATTAATATTCATAGAGAGTAGAAAATCTGACACAAGAGAGGACTCACTAACCTTTTCTCATATTAGATTTTTACTTCTTAACACAATTACAGTCCGGCAATGACTTAATTAATGCTGCTTTTTGTCAGACTGCTTTAAAGAGCTGTCAATTTGGTCCTGCAGAGGCTGTCAGTGAAAGAGAAAGACAGTCATCTAGGCTAAAAAGACACAGGAAGAAATTCAAACACTTAATAACATTCAAAGTGCTATGCAAAGTCACATATCAACCTGTATTAAGGAGAGTTTTTGTCTTTCCTCTCCTCGTACTTATGCTAATGTTTTCCAGGTGGAATGGGGCTGCTGCCCCCTCTGGTTCTGGGGCACAGCAGAGAGGGAAGGGGGGTCAGCATCCCTGGGGTGGGATGGGATGGGCAGAGCTGGATCTGGTGATGGTTCAGGTGTGAATTTGCCCTNAAATCAGGTTTCTTTGAGTAGCTGCACCCTGGGTGCAGTTTTTTGAGCTCCCTGAAAAATAACTCTATGGGCATGTGGCAAAATGTGAGTTTTTCTGGATAAGAAAAGCAGTTAAGTAGTCAGCACACCTGGGGGGTGGGTTCAGAGCATCAGGGGCTGCTTCACTCCTCTGTGGGGAGCAGAGGCTCTGAGAGCCCCCCAGGAGTCCTCAGCAGTGCCTGCCAGCAGAGGCTCCTGCTGCAAAAGGTTTGGGCTGCTCCACCTTCTGCTTCTCCTTCAACCTCCAGCAGCCAGGGAAGAGTTTGAAAAGTCACCCCTGGAAGTGTGGGGGGTTCTGAACCACTGTGGGGCTCCTAAGGCTTGGAGGTTGGTCCAAGGCACATTCCCAACCCTGGTGAACTTGTTAAGGTGCAGGACTTCACCTGCCTGCAGTCACTGGGCCTTATTCTAAATAGCTCTATAGGGAAATATTTCATCATTTTTTGACCTGTGTGAAAATGAACGTGTGGTGCTGGAATGTGAGCTCTGCTTAGATTTTAATTATTTACTAATCTAATAAATATATTTTATTAGAATATTTAAAGTGCAATATTAAAAATGTTTTTAAATCACATTAGATTAGAAAAAGCTCACAATCTGCTTTTTGCAACTGTTTAGGATCACAGAATATCTCAAAGTGGATGACTGAGTCCAGTTCCCTGCTCCTCACAGGACCACCTAAAACTAAACTAAGAGTGGCAGCCAGACTTTGTGCACAGCTGGGTTGGATTGTGATGCCCAAATGGGATGTGAAATCCAGCTTTACATCACATGTGCCATTTAATTCTGGGAGGTTTGTTGGCTCCTTTGAGTTTATTTTAGTAAGTGGTTTAAGGGAATAATGCAAAAAAAAAATAAGAATAATATTCTTTACATACCAGCACAAATCAAAAAAGAAAAGTCAGGTAAATCACATACCAGCTTTGCATGTCATGTTCTAGAAGGATAATTATCTAGAAATGTAATTATAACAAGCACCTGATTTAATCAGCACAGTTTGATCCCTGTCAGAGGTACAGGGGACCAGAGGAGGGATGGATCAAAAGACATTGCAGAAAGTCTGGAGATAAATTTTATGTTGAGTTTCAAATGCTAAATGCTGCTTTCCATGGTGGAAAACGTTGCACAGTGCATGCTAATGAAATATAAATGATAAATAAAGTTTTGCATGGCAATTCAGGTGGGAGCTGCCCTGTCAGCATGCTGTGCAGGACTGGCTGTGCAGGAGCCCCAAACACAGCTGAGCCTCCCCAGGTGGGGCTCAGACACAGCTGGGAACCTGCTCCAAAAATCAGTTTTTAATTCAGGCAGAACTCTTCTGCTTGGGGCAGCTCTTCATTTGAAAATGCAACATGGGAAGGGAGAGGCAAGCTTTTGTGGGGATATAAATGGGAGTCAACTTTTAAACTATTTACCTTATAAGCTGCTTATGAGGCACAGACTTTCCTCTGAAAGCCTGGTGTGAAAAAGCCTTGTTTTATTTCAGAGAGCACAGACAATTGCCCTGAAGTGTCACTGTTTGGAATATTTCACTGGGGGTGTGTGGAGGGGGCTTGGCTTTCTGGAAATGGGGCCACACCTACAAGAAATCTGCCTCCATTCCAAAAAAAATCAGGCAAACATGGAGAGAACCTGAGAGCTGGATGTTGTGAGGATGTGTTTGCCTCCCTGGGGAAATGTTATTTGCTTTGCAGAGTGGAGTCCTGGAAGATTTGGACAGAACTGAGTTATGCAGTCTTAATATGATTGAAGAACTATCTTGTTGACAAGTGCAGAATTATAGATTGGAATCCATTAGCTAAAAGGGCCCACAAACATTTGAATAATGGCCCTCACATTTTTTCCATTGGTCTATCAAACAAAGAATCCAAGAAAAAAAAAATCTTAGAATCTTGGAGGTGCAACTTAAAGAGACTGAATTAAATTTCCTTGCATTATAGGTAAGAAAGTTGTTTTTTTTTTTTAATCTCATATTAGAAAGGGGAGGTTTGGTCTGTGCTTCCACACTTAGAGCTGTGTATTTTTGGCAGCTGAAAAAAGTGCAAGTATTTTGTCATAAACATAAATGTCTTCTGCTGAAATCCAAGAGGAAAGCCATCAAATGAGTTTGGTACCAGAGGCAGAGCTGAGAGGAGCAGAGGGCAGGGCTGGAGCAGGAATTCAGCATCACCTCCCTGAGCCTGGAATTCCTGCTCACACCTGGAGGGCTTCCCCTGCTGCCACCATGTTTGCCACATCCCAAAGACATCCCAGAGCTGGTCAGAGTCAGGGTGTGGTGGTGGGGCTCCAGGGCAGCTTCAGCAGAGTTAATGAGTGTGTAATCAGCAGCTCCCTCCTGGAGGAGGGGATTTATCCCACCACAAATTCCCTGAGCTGGGAGGGACCATCCAGGGGAACAGACCCCCAGCAATCCCACCCTGGCACCCCCGGGGCAGTGTCTGAGAGCTCCTGGAGCTCTGGCAGCCCCGGGGCTGTGCCCATTCCCTGGGCAGTGCCCAGCACCCTCTGATATCCAACAAAACCCCCCTGGCACAGCTCCAGCCCTCCCCTGGGTCCTGCCCCTCAGCAGGAAGCTGCAGACAGTGATGAGCTCCCCTCAGCCTCTTAAACTCCTCCAGGGCATTATCATCTCCTCCTGTAGATGCCACATCAGCGTTTCTAAAACTGAAAACCAAAAGGCTGGGGAACTGGAGGCCAGTTCAGAAAGCTCCAGTGCACCCCGTTTCACACAGATGGGAATTGCTCTTGCACCAAGCAGAGCTGAAGGCAGCCGGGAGGAAGAAATCTTGTTGATTTTTTTTGAGTCTCTTTCCTCATCTTTTGAGTTCTTCTCCTCATCTTGCAGATCTTTTGTGGGTGAGCCAAATGTAATCAGGTTTGGCTCACTTGGAGGAATTAGGATGACTGCAAAGTATGCCAGATTTCAAAACAATTTCTAACAGTTTCTGTGATACTGTGTAAGCAACTGAAAATTGACATGTTGTGTTGTGCCCAAGTCAGCCAACTGCTGTCACTGAATAATTAGATTCTCTAGAAGAAGAGAAAGGGGTTGGTTTTTTTTTTTCTGAACAGAATTATTAGAAAATAATGTAGTAGCTATTTTATATAAGGATAGACTCAAATTATTCTGCTCTTACAAGCAAATTTTTAAAAATAGTTTGCATCTGGGCCCCAAAAGTGTCTTTCCTGTATTTTTATATATAAAAGTATAAATAAGTTGTTTGGGCATTTTTATGCCAGTATGTGTGCTGCTTGCACATGGAGAAGTCATGGTTGCAGATGGTTTCATATTGTTTTTCCTAATAGGAATTAATTATTCTCTTTAATTCTTTTTATTTCATATGGCACATCAATTCCACAAATTGAGTTCTAATATCAGACATAGGTCATGATCTAATTATAGCTGGATCTGTCAGGGAGTTATGATATTTGTGGGATAGATTTAGTGCCTGATTCCCCAGGAACTTCTGCCTCTGCCAAGTTCTGCTTTTCACCCCCTGAGCTGGGGAGAGCTGAACTGAGCTGCTCTGCTCTGCTGGCTTCGTGGGGAACATCCCCTGCTGGAATAACACAGCCAGGAGAGACAGGGCAGGAACCCTGGCCTGGAGAGGCACTCCCAGTCCATTCCCAGCCCTCTGGAGATGCTGATCCACTCCCAGTCCATTCCCAGCCCTCTGGAGATGCTGATCCATTCCCAGTCCATTCCCAGCCCTCTGGAGATGCTGATCCACTCCCAGTCCATTCCCAGCCCTCTGGAGATGCTGATCCTGTCTGGAGGGGAGATCTGGAGCAGATCCTTGTGGGATTCTGCTGCTTTGCATCACCTGGAGATTTGGGAAGGAGCTGGAGAGACTCAGTTAAATGCTGGTATGATAGCAACTGCAATGAAATTGGAATTAGTGAAAATACAGGGATTGTTTTTTTTCCTTGCTCATATTTTCTAGGCTGTCTTGTTGCTTGTTTTGGTGATTCTATCAAAAAGTAGTACAACTTTAAAACTGTTATTTTATTTTTATCTTAATCTGAGACTTATCTGATAGCACCTTCTTGTGTATCCTTTCTAATTGAATGGTCCTTTCTAATTTATTGTTTGAGCTTTCTTTTCATAAGGGCCCAGAGTAATTCCTAAAGCAGTAGAAACTCTAATTTTACCAATATTTTTAACAACAACAAAGCCCAGTTCAAAAACTTACATGGCAGCAATTAATGGAAAATATTTTTATTCTGGAGGTGTTTTTCCTATTGGTCTAACTCTTGACAGAGACTCCTCAGACTGTAAATATTTCAGAAGGTGATGGTAGGGATAAATATTGTGGGTTTTTTGGAACTTCTACTCCTTTTTCTCCTGTTAAATGCAGCTGCAAAATTCAGTGAATGGCACTGGAGAGGCTGGAGATGGGACTCTTGTTTCTCCTCTGGAAATCCTCCCCTTTATTTCTTTAGATCCAGCTGTAAAATTCCTCCTACTTTGCTGGCACTCTTACAACTGAGAGATAAATAATAAACAGTTTCTCCCAGGGCATCCAAAGCTCTATATATAAATCTATATTAAATCCAAGGTTAATGATGGCTTTTCTGCTTTATTGACAGTGGGGAGCACTTCTTGAAGGAACTCCTAAGTGGTAAAGTCTCTTTTCAGAGGTTCTTAAGCAAAATGAGACTTTAAGTTTTGACCATCTTATTCTGTCACATGTAAAAAAGAGAAAAAAAAAAAATAAAAATTTGTTCTATTTGTCAGCTGGGGAAAGAAATATTTTTTATTTCTCCCAAATTATTTCATATCTGTGCCATCCCTAATTTGATTTGGTCTTGCAGAGAGAAGTGCTGCTGCTCTCATTAGTACTTTGCAGTTCTCCCTTCCCTGGCTGAGGTGGAAGCAGCTTTAAATCATGTGGGAGAGCAGGGAAGGGAAAAGAGAGAAAACAAGCTTTTTGAACCCTGCAATGTAAATTTGCAGACAATTATTCATTATTAACTGCCTGAAGCATCACACCTCTCTCACCTTTGCTGGAATGTCTGAACATTAGGGTAAACAACACGCCGCTGTCTTATCATAATGCCGTTTGCTTCACTGCAGCAAGAACTTGTCAGAAACAGATTGTGATGTTGACTTCTCAATAGGGGAAAAAAAGGGCCTAAATTAGACTTCTATAAAAAGAATATTGCATATTTATTTCCACAATAACGCCAAGGAAAAACGTTAGTCAAGGAGCAAGCAATTGGGTGAATAAATAAGCTTGTCTTTGTTCTCATCAATTAAGTTATTACATCAGTTGGAAAACCAGTGAATTATAATACAGATGTTTAATGAAACACTGCTGTGCCTATAAGTCAAACTCCTATTTTGTGGTGTGATTTTGGCTGCATAGTTTTGTGTGTGTTAAACCGTATTTATTAGCTGATACCCATTATTATTTTGAGCAAGGTATAATTCAGTTGTCAGGCTCCAGCTCTGGGAAGGAGATTTAATCAGTGAGAGCCTGCTTTGCTGCTGAGCATAAAACAATGCGGGTTTCATGAAGCAATCACACCAGTGTGAAAAAATGGGATTAATTAGTATTGTACAAGAACAGGCAGCATGCTCATTAAAACCTTGTGAGCTGCCTCTTGATAAACTGCCACTTGATAGGGCCGCATTAATGTGACAAGGCAAAGACTTTATTTCCAAATCCTTTCTGATTATATCTCACTTTTAAGTTACCTGAATTGACTCTCCAAGGCTTTTGGAACACAAAGATCAAAATTGCAGCGAGAGATCCCCAAGACACCTGGACAAAGGAGCCGTGCTCAGATAGCAAGGCTTCAAAAGGCAACTTTTTTTTTGAACTCCCATTCAAACATAAATCAATAGCTGTACAACGAGGCAGCTCCAAAGGTGGTAAATTTGCATTTACACTCAGCAGGTTGGGCTGGAACTTATTTGCTGATTAGCAGCTACCTAATGAATCCCCTCTCATCCTGTTACCTGCTTACCAAGGCCTCCCTTCAGCTGTTTGCCAGTGCACAAAGTCTGGTGAATATTCCTACAGCTCCTCCAAGCTCCCAGGGTAGGGCAGAACAAGGTGGGCACTCCCAGCTGAACATCTGTTTCTGATAGTTCAGCTTGGCCACTGAAGAACTCCTGGTCATATTTCTTTTTTTTGTCCTTTCTTTTAGGAAATATGAACTAAAAGTGTAGATCCCTACTAGTGGATTTGTTTCTACATGACAAAACATAATAGGAGACATGCCTGAGTAACAGCAGTAAATGTTGCAGAGGATGTATTTTTGATCTCGTGTACTTTCCTTTAGGCAGAATGTTTTATTCCTTCCTGAATTTGTAGTGGTTCTGATGATTTACTTGCACATAATCTTCGCTTTTTAAAAATTTGTTTTTGCCTTTCCTGTTTAAGAACGAGTGGCTCTAATGAAATTAGAGCTGAACTTGTAATAGTTAACCAGATCTCTCAGCTGCTCCATGATGCAGAGGTGCTCCAAGATGCTGACTTTCCATGTAGCTTTAGCTGACATTGTGTGTAAGGCAATTGTAATGCAATAGAGTTACCTGTCAGCATATATTTGTAGGTGTGGAAAATGCCACTCAGAGAACACAGATCTCATGTTCCCCGAAGCTTTTTCTCAACTGTTTTATTTTTTAAGCAAAAACATCTTGTTAAACCTCAACACCCCATTAAAGCAAGGCCGTCCAGCAGCCAAGGAGAGGATTCAGTCACCAGTTATGGATTGTTTGCATCTGTACAGGGGCAATCCCACCCAGAGCTGCCAGGGAAAGCAGAGACTGGAGGGCAGAGCACCTGAGTTGGCTGCAGAGGGACGAGCAGGACGCTTTACAAAGTGATGTGTTGCAATATTATTAATTTAAGCCCTTAGATTTCATTGTTGTGATCTGGGTTACATGATGCAATGCAAGGTGACAGCCATTGAATTAACAGAAAATGGGATTCATCTCTTGAAATTTCACACAAAATAGAAGTAGGAGACAGACAAAATAAAGGGAGATGGATAGACAGACTGATAATGCCACTAATACTTTTAAATTTAAATCGAATGGGGGAGATAATTTTAAACATTAATGGTATTTATCAACAGTGTGATAGCAGGGAGGGGGAATCACACTCCCTCCTCTCTCCCCCCCTCTTTCTCTTACTCCCTTTCGTTGATTGCTTTGTTGAGCAAGTCAGTGAATATTTTACACTTTGTTTCTTTTATTTTAGCAAATGAACTGCCTCGAGCTAATGTAGTGTAAGTGGAAATTTCAAGCACCAATGTCTACTGCATGATCCAATAATAGGAACTTTCCTTCCCTCCCAGCTCTGTAAGGCAGTGTAACAGCAAGCTCCCAGCGCCTCCAGGTAGTCACATGCCTGATTTATGATTATAAACTACAGCTCTGGAAGAGGTTAGCTAGGTAGTTTAAATCACTGCTTTCTCTCTAATGAACTGGGGTCACAGAGAAAATACTCCATGCAACAGCCTCAGCTGGGTGTTACTTATGCCCTACATCCTCCTCCTCCTCTGAGTTTTCAGCTGGGATCGTGTTTTTACAGGATTTTAGTCGTGGATGCCAGTTTGGGAATTGGTGTTCCTGAGCATTAAGGGAGATGAGCGTTTCTGCTCATCATTCTTTGTCGTTTGTCTTGGTGCAAACTGGAGGCAGGTGCCTGTTCCAGAGGTGCTGTGGGCAGCAGCAAAATGAATAAAAAGAGAAGGTCAAGGCAGACACCAGCCCAGGAGCAGAGGGAGTTTCCTTGCCCAGTACCAGTGAGCTGTGGTGGTGAACCCTTCTCCTCTGAAGTCTGTGTCAGACCATTGTGCCAGCATCTAAATAGAACTATAACAGTGCTAGAGATGCCTGAGAGATGCAAATATAGGAACAGCCACGGTATTGTTGCAGGAAGAAAGTGATTCCAGAGTGATGCCACTGATGGCAGAACTTGGGGAGGGGGGGATTGCTGTGTGAGCTCCAGGTACCCCTCGTGCAAAGCACATCCCTGTAAGCCTTACTGACCTTGACAACGGTGCTATGCTCGTATTTCCACATAAATAAACTCTTCTCAGGGGATTTTCCCCAATGGATTCAGGAGGGATGGACTTTTCCTGGCACAGGGCCTGTTAACCCATTGTTACTCTGCCTGAAGTCCATTATTTGTAACCAGCTTTCCCCTCCTGTGCCCCTCTCTGGCTTGGTGGAGTGTCAGGCATTTCATGCACTCCCACACAGCCCTTGTCATTCAGGGACACCAAAGCAACTGCTCCTGCCACCCCCTTCCTAAAGCAAACCCTGTTTGGAACTGGGGAGGTGAAATCCCCCCTGGCAGCAATGCAGAGCAGGACTTGGGGAGCAGAGGTGGCTCCCCAGTGGGTTTTAGATTTGGATGTCTGTGTTTAGGAGGAGTTTGAAGCAGGAATGGAGGATTATTTTAGTAATGTGGTAGGATCTGCTTTCTTCTGTCAGCCAAAGCTTCAGGTGACATCAGCACCTGGGGCTGGTTCTTGGCTGTTCTTCCATGTCTGAGGCCCAGCCTTGATGGAAGCTGTGCAGGACCAAACAGTGCCTGAGTTCTCTTACACAGAGCTGTCACTTCTCTGCTTATTCCCTCACCGTGCTGGGTGCTGCTGCCTCCATCAAATTTGATGCCCCTTTTAACAGCTTCCTATTTTCCATGCTGCTCCTCTGCCTTGTCCTGATCATTTTGGATTCTGATCTTGTACCCCAGCTCACTCACAAGCTGATGCTGTCTGCAGGTGGAATAAGCATAATCTATGCTGTCAATGAGGTCACTGATGGAAACATTGAATAGCACCAACCCCAGGGCCTGCAGAGCCTCACTTTGTACAGCCCCATCCTCCCAGCAGCCTTTGATAAATACTCTGAGTACAGTTTGGGAACTGATTTTGTGTCTGACCTAAGTACAAGCTATCCTCCAGCCAGCAGGAATTTCTCCATAATTACTGGTGTCTGTTGCTTTTGGTCCACTTTTGGTCCCCTTCCCTGTAGAAGTAAATTCAGTCTTCATGAGCAAAATGTCAAAATCTTTTGCTTGTTCTCTTTACAGAATACAGATCATTTGTTCCAGTTTCTCCATAAATTTAAAAGATTGAAATTTCTTTATAATCTCCCACTAAGTTATTTTCCTTATTCCCTTGACTTCTGTGTTTTGTCACTTTACCCATTGTTCAGTATTTCTCAGGAATAACTGTTAGTACCCCTGAGCTTTCATTGTTTAAATAGTGGAGGGTGAGGAAGAAAGGACCACAAAGCAGGCAAACTATTTTAAAACAGCCAAATTGCCTAAATATTTTCTAGGCTTTCTTATCAAAGACTGGAAAGAGGTGATGGTGGTGACACTCCATTCACTCCTAAAGAGAATTAAACAGAGAGGCCATCCTGAGCACATCTGCCAAGATTTTCTCCACCTTTCAGAGCTGAAGCAAATTGAAAAGCTTGTGCAAACCAGTTTCACTTGGGCTTCCCTGTGAGTTAGTCAGAGGCAGCTTTTTGGCTGCCATTTATTTCTCAGCTTGTATCTTGAATTTTCCTCCTCTGTTCCTTGGACCTTGCCTGAAGAGTCAGAATCTCTCATCAGCTTTGCAGGTTGAGTCTCCCATTGCTTCCCAATGTTTTGTGCACCTCATCTGCTTGGTTTGGTGATTCAGGGAGGATCATTCCCCCAGGGACAGGTAAACACTGCCCCACCTGCTCCTTTAGAAACTCCAGGAGCTCTCTCCTGTGGGTTCAGCATCTTTATTCAAGATCTGCTGTTTCCTCAACAACTCCCCTGAGTTTCTGGCATAAACATTGAAGATTGGTTCTAGGCTTGGAATTGGATTCAGTATTGCTTGTGCCAATCTGCAGGAAAAAGGCAAAATCAGAATTGTTCCTTCTCCCAGCTCAGCTGCTGTCAGGTGCTGGATTGACACAGAGCAGTCCTTCAGAACTGCAGCTGTTCCATCCAAGATTCAATTTGGGCCCTCTGGGTAGCAGGGAGAAATATTTCTCTGCTGTAAATCACTTAGTTCAGACAGAATCCTCAAGTTGTTTTCATGCAGAATCATACAGGGACCTAATTTTCTGTGATGGCTGCTTCAGTTATTGCATCACAAAAATTCCTCACTACGGAGCAGCAGGTTTCATTCATTCCAGCACCACCTATAAATAAGGGCTGTGACTGGAATAGGTCATGAGTGCTCCTCCTGGGAAAACCACACATCGCATTATCTGCGAGGAAAATGTGGTTTAAATTGCATTCCTCCAACTCCGTGCTGCCTGCTGCAGAGTTCATCTCTGAGCATGCTAAATGGCACCCTGAACACCAGTGCTGCAGCAGGAAAAGCAGCTGTCCCCGTGCTCATGGGATAATTCAGGTTGGAGGGCACTCCTGGAGGTCACCTGGAGGAGGTAGCTATTGACACCTCAGAACTGTAATTGGGAATTTAATTTAATTCCATTAGAATGGGAATTGGCTGAAGTGCCAGGACTCTTTGGGCATGGCATGGAAATCTGTGGGATTTCACAGTAAAAACTCATGGGTGCTTCAGCTCAGTCTGTAGGAAAAGGGAGTCTATTTAGAGACTTTTCACACTGACACTTCCAAATCCCAAATTATTAATTGTTCACAATTTTGGAAATCTGCTTGCATGCACTAAGGAATGACCCTGGAAATGTCTCAGTTGAGTCTTGACATCAGCTGTCTGTGAGGGAAGATGTTGCTGGCTGTATGTGTGGACAAAGCAAAGGAAAAGATGAATTAAACGTGTTTCCTTTCTCTGACTTATCCTGTGTGTTTGGAGCTTTACTTCTGAGCTTTGACTTCTTGCATTGGTGTCCACCTGACCGTGGAAAAGTGGGATCAGTGGTGATCAGTTTTCCAACTTTTCTAAGGCAGTTCTGTGCGATGCTTCTGGAATTTATGGAAAATACATTTTAAAAAATTATAATTATTAAAATATCCTGCAGGCAGTGTTACCCAGCTGAGGATGCTGGAGGAGCTCAGATTTAGATAGGAGCACTCCAATGTCAGGTGAAGTCTGGGACAACTTTTGTACAAGCAGTCAAAATAATCAGCAGGTGATGAAGAACTTCTCCACAGTTGTGGATCTCCTGGAGTCTGGGGGGGGTTCATCTGGTGGAGTTTTAATAACAAAGGGGCTGGTGTTGCAATATAAACCCTGGAGGGGTTTGTGCACCTGGTGGGGGAATGCCCATGGTGGGAAATGTTGTGGGGAATGCATCAGCCCGGGCTGGAGCTCATCCAGAGCATTGCTCTGCCGTGGGATCCCTTTGTGCCTCTGGATGGGCTGGCAGTGACTCCCCAGATGCCTGCAGCCCATCCAGAAAGGATCCTCAGAGCACTTCAGCAGCCCCAGCTCTTCTGGGGCAGTGGAAATCCATGCTGTGCCTGTTCCAAGGAGGAGGAGCAGGTCTGAATGGGCTCTGCCTTATGGGAAGAGGATTTCAGACAAATTCTCTGTGTGTGAGGCAGATCCCACAAGTGTGGTGCCATCCTGCAGTGGGGTCTGCTGCCCTCCCCTAATTAATTACCCCTAATTAGGTTTGAGCTGAGCCTGAGCTGGGCTGTGTGCACAGGGCAGGTGATGCTGCACCCCTCATTCCACCCCTCTGGGTGCTGCACCAGCCCCTACCAGCCCTACCCCTGCCTCTCCCCCCTTCCCCCAGCCCAGNATGGATGGATGGATGGATGGATCGATCCACCAGGCACTTCTGGGGCACTGGATACCAACAGACCCCAAAAATACAAGTTGAGGTCGTGGGCTGTGCTCACTTCTGGGGCAGAGTTTTCTCACCCCTGATTTACACACAGCAGTCTTGTGACAGGCACTTCAGTCCAAGGGGATGTAAATCTTTGGGTTTCTGCTCATCTGGAGAAGTTTCTGCACTCTGAATGCCATGGATTTTTAGGGATTACTGGTGGGGCCCCAGTTCTGGATGTGATCTTCTATCCTCACCTGTTTGCAGTTACCCAGAGATAATCAGATATTAGAGAAGGTTGGAAATTTGTCTCCTATTAATAATTTAAAAAAAAAAGTGATAAAAGACTCTGATCTTGCCAGTGTCATAAGTAATGTCACTTAGTAAAGTGACTGGCACTAGCTGTAGGCTCAGATATGCCAATTATAATTAAAGCCATTATTTTCAAATACAGTTCAGTTTATTCCTGGGGAAAAGTAAAGAGAATTTTAGAGTGACAAATCTCTCTGGAAAATGCAAACTTGACAAAAAGGCTGTGCTTTTAGACTACCTGTAATTATTTGGTTTCAGACTGGAAATTAATATTATGTTAAAACATATCCTTTAAAATGAGTGTTGACCAACCTAGCATATTGTACAACATCCAAATTGTACAACCAATACTGTACAACATCCAAATATGTTGTGTCTGTCAGAATCATCTGGAGGAAGCTTCTGATGACTTACAAAGCAGAAATGACATTTAGTTCAACAGCTCTCAAACATCTCTAGTGAGCTTTTCAGAAAGGTTCTCAACCACCATCCATTACAAATCTGATGCCCATTCACAGATGGAAAGATAACCAAATTGCCATTATTTCTGAGAATGAAAACCAAAGATATGGTGCTTTTTTCCAGGTAATTATGGTCTGTTAATAGAGAGCTGTTGGTAGAACTGGAGGTTGGTTCTTTCCTCCCTCATGCACGGGGGATTTTGGAAAGCTGTGGAGCACCTGAGGCACCTCTGACCCTCTGGGCTTTGTGCCTAAAGCAGAGGGGATCCTCAGAGGTGACCACAAGGGACACAAAACCCACCACAGGTCCCTGAGCTCATCCCACAGCAAAGACAAACCCCACGAGGAGAGGAAGGGACACCAGGGGTGTCCCCATGCCCAGCCCACCCCAGGGCACGTCCCAGGGGGGGCAGCAGCTCGGGGCTGAGGTGGGTGCAGGTGATGATCAGAAATGCTGTCACTGACCTTTGCCTCCCCAGTGCTGCTCAGATCCTCTGGGGTTCCTCTCTCCTGGCCTTGGGTGGCTCCATGAGCTCGGGGCAGGGCTGGAGCTCCCCAGGGGCTGCCCAGTCCCGAGTGCTGTGCACTGAGCTGAGGGCTGAGCTGGACACCAGCACTGACAGAATTCCTGCTGGCACTGCAGGTGACTGGGATCTAGGCAAGAAAAGCTGCTGTAGCTGAATTTTTTTCATTCTTGTCTGCTGCACCAGGCAGCTATTTTGTTATTATTGGCAGACTCAAACCCTTGGCTTTGTTTTCTGCCCTGTAATCTCGTGGTGCTGTCCCTCCTGTTCCCAAACCCTCTGGTTAAAACTGTTTCCATTTGATATGATTAATAGCTCGTGGGAGTGATCTCTATTAAGGACTCAAAGCTCAATTTCAAATATTTTTGTGGCGCTTCTGGTGGGCCTTGCTGGGATAAATTAAGCCTATTTTTCCCCTGATTGCTTCGTTGGATCCCTTTGTAACTTCACCTTGTATTCCTTTCTGTTCAATACTTTTCAAAGTACTGAGAGTTTAAAGAGGTACAATAAATCCCAGATCAGTTTTTAATGACCATGGTAAGCCTGCTTGTAATATGTCAGTAAGCTGAGCCTAAAAGCCAATGGGGAATAGGCCATTTCTGCCTTAGTAATTGCCTCCACAGAAAGATTTATAATGTCATTATCTGAATCTACAAGAAATAACTCATAGAGCTGAAATACCCTAAAAAAATATTACAATTCTCTTAAAATCTAGTCATTCATAAATGCTAAATCATAAAACTTTTTCCAAGATGGTTTATGTTAAAAATAAAACACGGTCAAAATATAAATGTACTTTTTTCCCTAATCAGATCCCCGGTTCTTTATGGATCTGTTTTCCAAGCTGGAGTTTGGGCAGGGGAATGGTGCAGGGCTCAGCCCTGCTGCAGACACAGCAGTGCTGAGCAGAGGACGAGCCTCCCCAGCCATTTTTCTTTATTTGTCTGCGATTCCAGGGGGGAAGAGGGTTAGTTAGCGCCGCAATAAAATTAATTTTAGCAATAAAAAATCGGTCCCCCCTTCTCCTCGCGCGGTTTTCCCATGGAAAGCCCCAGTAAATGCCCTGATGGATGCACTGCAACGCTGGGTGAAGCCATTGCAGGCGGCTTCCCTCGCCCTCAGCGCTCCCCAACCAGAAGATATCATTCATTTCTTTCAAAAAGCAGGAAATGTACTCTTCAATTTGTCTGGTGTTTAATAAAGTGCTAGAATTACCATAGCTACCCTCATCTGCTGCTGCTTTAATACACTGGGAGATTTATACTAATTTCAAGCAGACTGTATTCCTCAGTGCAGCAAGCTTGTGCTTAAAAGGGCACTGGCAGGGGGCTTTTTTCTTTTTTTTAATCATGAGCTCCTATAAGTAAGGACCTGATTTCTATTTCCCTGAAGATTTTGAATTAGTTTACTGGTTTTTTTCCTGTGCTGTTTGTTCACAGTGTCTGGTTTCTCCATGGCTTTTTTCTTTTTCAGTTCTCTGTCACCCATTGTTTAGATAAATATTATTCCCTGACATCTCTGGAGATGTGTTGTAATGCAGTTGCTTCAACTCAGTCGAGTGGTTCCTAAAATCAGTGAGAGGTTTCTAGTCTGATACAGTCTGATTCTTCCCTGAAGTTCAAATTAAACTTTTCCAGGGTCCAATATCTGCTCTTAGGCTGTAAATTATAGAGGCTAACACCCTTTTAAAGTGTGGCAGTTCTGTTATTAACTTGAATAGGTCCAGGATTTCATTCCATGTCCCATATACTTCAGAGCACAGACATATCCATAAGTAATAAATTATTACTCATTTCTGGTGAGCATTATAAACTTTCAGGTTCTTTGCCTCAAAGAAATGAGCTTCCTGAAACAGAAATTATTTCCCAGTCAGAGCACTCTCATCTTCATAAAGTCTCCTGGATCTGGGGGTCTGGGAAAACAATACTGATCAATTTATTTCCTGAGCTTAAAAATTATTTATCAGCAAGCAAATGTGTGCTTCTGCCTCTGGGTGTGTGCATCCAATTCTTGCTGATGTTAGTGGGAATGTTTCTTTGCACAGAGATCAAAATGCCTTATAATACCCCCATCATTTGTGAACCTCTACTGAGCACCTTTTTAGCTTTGTTTTAAATGCTTCCCTGATTTCTGGGGCAGTGTGATGGGTGCTTTTCAGCTCTGAGCTCCCTGAAGGAGTCAGTGACAACTAAATGAAACTGGAATTTTGAGTGCTCCCTGTTAATTGATGTGTTTAGGAAAGGAAAAAAAAATCGTTTTGTCTTGAAGCCTCTTTTCCTTAAGAAATGCTGCACTGAGAACAGGCAGATTTCTAATTTGAAATAAACTTGATTTATTGTTGATCATTAGCTTTTAAAGCTAACCTGGATTGAGATCTGGTTATAGCAATGAAATAAAAATCCTTGCACTGACTCTGAAAGCCCGTGGATAAACTTGCAAGGTGACAGCCTGGACTGAGCTGTCTGGGGCCACATCCTGAAACCAGGGGACTGCAAATTCACTTTCATCAGGATTGCTGATAATAGGATTGTAGCAGGGAGAACCCCAGCACAATGAAGGATGAAAGAACACAAAACTATCCCTTTGCTCCTTGTGTTGGAAGCTCACCCTGTGAGAGGCAGGCTGCAATAATGACTGAGCTGGGCTGGGATTAGGCTCTGTGATCCCCTTGGTGCCGTGCTCCCTCACCATTGTGTGCAGCAAATGTCCCCTGACAGGCTGGCCAGGCATGGGGAGGGACCCGGGGCTCTGTGCTGAGAGTGGCATTGTCGTGCCAGCCCGGGATGGGCTTTACCTTTGGCAGTGTCAGAGGTGACAATCCCCAGAGCCAGGCAGGAGGGACGGGAGCTGCTGTGGCTGGCTGCTCCTGGGGCTGCTGTGCCCCCGGGGATCCCAGGGAGGTAATGGACATTCCCCATGTGGAAATGTAGCAGGTGGGGGCTTTTCCCTGGGCAGCAGTTGTGGGGGGAGAGTTTTGGTGCTGATTCTCCCTCCTCAGCTCTGTCATGGGTACTCTCCTTGGGGCTGTTTCCCCCTGAGATCCTTCAGGAATGATTAGCAGCTGTCACAGTGAGGGTGTTTGCAGCTGTAGGGATGAAATCTCCTGGGATCTCATCCATGAGCAAGTCTGCATCCCAAACATCTGCTGGAGCTGGACTGCTGGCTCAGGGCAGGTGCCAGGGCAGCAGTGAGTGCTCATCTCAGCTGCTGTGTGCCAGCTCCTTCCTGCAGCAGCAGCAGGCTCTGGGCACCTGCAGGAGCAGCTCCCTGCCATCAAACTGCCTTTCCCTCCGTGGTGACTGTGGGACCCCCAGCCCAGGACAGGCTCTGTCCCCTGTGGCACCCAGAGCTCTCTTCTTCCCTTCTGACCCCGGGCAGGGAGAGCACCCAGCCCTACAGCACATCTCTGATGGCCAAGGCTGGCTTTGCCTTGGCAACCTGTCCTGCACTGCTCAGAAAAGAGCTGGGGCTCCTTTAGCAAGTGCCCTGTTGCTGTTTTTTCCCCACTGCTTCAAAGAGAGTGAAAGTTCACAGAGCCTCAGCACTCAGGATGCCTGTGCAAGGAGGCAGCACACATTTCAGGACTCAGGGATGCTTTCAAGAAACCTTTTTAATTTATTTTTCCAAAACTAAAAGGTGTTGAATTAAGCAAATTGCATTAGTGTTAGTGTTGGGAAGGAAAGCCTTGGTCTGTACAAGTGGAGTAATTAGTTATGGGTGAGAAATCTCATCATGAGACATCTTGAGACAGGGAAAAAGCACCCAAATAACTCATAAACACACAGCCAATTCATTTTGTGCTTC
Source organism: Ploceus nigricollis (assembly GCA_013399945.1). Taxonomy (NCBI): domain Eukaryota; kingdom Metazoa; phylum Chordata; class Aves; order Passeriformes; family Ploceidae; genus Ploceus; species Ploceus nigricollis. Next base: position 93,621 of record VXBC01011973.1, read on the forward strand.
CCTGAAGAGGACAGCTGTGGGAGGAAGGTAAATGGAGAAAATTAAGTTGCTTGTTGGAAACACTTAAAGCAGGAAAGAGAGCTGGAGAGAGAGTCCATCTCAGGGAAGGGCAGACAAAGTGCATGACTTAAAATTCCTGTGCTGTGATGGCTCCTCCACAGTTAACAGAGCTTTGTTCTGCTTTCTTTTTGTTGTATCATACAAATAGAGAATGTGCACAAATTTTAGGTGAATACTTTAAGGCTAAATCACCTCTGAATTTTTTTTTAGAAACCACACCTGTGTTCTGGGCAGTTTAAGAGTCTTATTTCTGTCTGGCTTCCTGCAACTTTCCACTCTCAGAACCAACTGCACCAAGAGTTTGGATAAATTATCAAATCTGATATTGGCCCGTGTGTGATGTATTCTAGTGAAATATAAGTGTACAGGTCAAAAGATAAATATTTAATGGGGGTGTTTACCAGCTGGTGATGGGAAAGGAGAGCTCAGAATGCACCAAGACAGAGCAGTCAGTGAATCTGTCACAGACATAAATCAGCCACACTCCCTCTGCATTTCTAATTGTCTCCCTAGAAAGGTTTTAGTCAACCCCTTAAAATGATGATCACACAAATGCATTTTTATATCGCCTGTTTGCTTTCAGTTATGCAAATTTGTTCAAGAGAAATGATGTACTCAAAATGCTCTAAAATTTTTAAATCCTACAGATGTCTGTAGTGTGAGAGAGTGCTAAGAAAAAATTCATACTTTTTATCCAGATGGAGGATTGCTCTGGTTTGGGGCTTAAAGCTGGTTCTGGGTAGAAGTAAAACAGGGCAGGAGCAGGGGTTGGGGAGGGTGTTATTGTGTGGGTCTGTGGTGCTCTTCAGGCATCCCATTGCACCAGGAGCTTGCTGCAGAAGTGGATTAAGCTAGAGATGAATGCAGCCTCCAGTCAGACATTTTTTGTACCATTATTAAATTAATTTATTAAATATGGTAATTGAAATGAAGTTTCCAGAGTGCACAGGCTGCTTTTCAAAAAGCCAATTAACCCTCTACAGAACTTGGGTTTAGCAACAGTGGCTGGAGCAGCTTTGGAAAATCCAGCCCTTGGTTCTGGGGTTAAATTTTGTCCTTGAGTGTTTGGGCATTCCCAGCCCAGGGGGGGATCCTGAGCCCACAGAACAGCCCTGAGCTGGAGAGGTGAGGCTGCTCAGTGTCTGGCACACACCTGGGGAAGGGATCTTGTTAGGCTGGGAGGCTGAGCCCAGGTATGAAGCGTTCAGTCAGGAGCTGTGTTTGACCTGCACACCTGTGGTGACACAGCTGTCACTGCTGCAGAGGCACGGGAATTAACCAGAGTGTGCCTGCTGCTGTGCCTGCTGCAGGTGGGCAGGGCATGTCCCTGTGCCTGTCCCTGAGCCACACCCCTGTGCCAATCCCTGTGCCCATCCCTGTGCCCGTCCTTGTGTCCATCCCTGTGCCAATCCCTGCGTCCATCCCTGCGTCCATCCCTGTGTCCATCCCTGTGCCATGTTCCCATCCATGTTCCCATCCATGTGCCCATCCCTGTGTCCGTCCCTGTGTCCATCCCTGTGCCCATCCCTGTGTCCATCCCTGTGNNNNTGGCCACCAGACCCAAACAATCCTCACCAGAATCCAATGAAACAATCACCCCAGGTAAACAATCTCCAAACACATTCCACATGGGGAAAACAAGGAGCAGAGAGAGGAATTGTTTTCTCTTTCTTCTCTCTGTGCTTCTCCATGAAAAAATCCTGAGAGGGAGAAAACGTGCCTGCCACAGTGGGGGATGTGAGATCAGGACCCTGTGCATGGCACAGGGATTTTGCAGGGTTCTGCATGCCCCAGGTGCCCGTGCTGCTGGGGTGGGCACAGCCCAGCCCTGCCCTGGCAGCCTCTGGGGAGCAGAGCCCAGCACTCAGCCCCTGGCACACAGCCTGCACCGCTGATTTACAGCGCGGCAGGGCTGATTAAAAAGTCACTCGTTAAAAAGGGATCTTTTATTCTAATTGCTAAATATTTTTGGTGCGGTTAGTGGGATTCACCTTCGAGGTGATGGATGGGAGCTGGCTCTCCTCCCGAGCTGCCAGCCCTTGGCTCTGAGGTCTGTGCCCAGTGGCAGACAGAGGCTTTGCAGTGCTCTGCATTTTCCCATCTCCTCAAACAGGGGTAGCAGCACGTCCCTCTGGGTGGGACAGGCTTTGGGACCTGGCTCTGGGTCCCAAGGACCAGCTTCCTCTGGAAACAGAGAAATTATTTAACTCCTCCCCTTCCCTTTCCCAACATCTGCAGCTGAACCTCTCTGCCACTAAATATTCCAGGAGTCCTGGATGAAAGGCATCACTTCCAGGAGCCCTGTATAAAAACCATCACTTCCAGCCAGCTGGGGGCTGTAGGATTGGATTTTCCAAACACTGGGAAGCTGGATTGCCAAACAGCAACAGGGGAAGNCCATCCCTGTGTCCGTCCCTGTGTCCATCCCTGTGCCCATCCCTGTGTCCATCCCTGTGCCACATCCCATGCCAATCGCTGTGTCCATCCCTGTGCCACGTTCCCATCCCCATGCCCACCCCAGCCCCCAGCAGCGTGGGGCCGTGGTTCCTGCAGCAGCCTGTTGCCAGCTGAGCTCAGAGCCTTCCTGGAGGCTTTGGCTGTGCCAGGCCCGTCCCTGGCATCTCCCACAAGCCCTGAGTGAAGCCTGGAGTGCTGTGGGGTGTTGGAAATGCAGGTGAACCCCAGATGGGAAGAAATGATGATGTCTGACTGCAGATCAGAAGGCTGAATGATTACTTTATTAAAACTATACTATATTACATTAATTACTATTTAAAGAGATACTAAACTACCTACTTATTTTCTAACTTACCATATCTAACTCTAACAAGCTCGTGACCCTCTTTGGAGAGTCCAGCCACAGCTGGATCCCATTGGTCATTGAACCCAAACACCATCACCAGAATCCAATGAGACAATCACCCCAGGTAAACAATCTCCAA
>VXBC01011973.1:107105-150805 GCA_013399945.1 Ploceus nigricollis
AGACAGAGACTTTCTACAATCTCGGGATCACTTAAATATCACAGATTCCGACACAGCTCCTCTCAGTAGGATTTTGCTGGAAGTGGCCCGAGCCTGGAGTGAGCCCTGTGTAAAATCCCCTCCTTGTTTAATGCTCTCTGTCAGGCTACCACATTCCTGCTGCAGACTGGAAACAGCACCCACGGCCAGTGGGCTGCAAATTACAGCACAGTTCATCACTCAGGGCTCTCCAGCACATGAGAGTATTGCAAATATTTATATTAGCAGCTTTTGTGCTTGACTGGAAAGATTAGAGATCTTACAGGGAGGACTGGAGGAATTACAGCTCCGGGGGCACGCACGGGAGATGGAGCTTTGCTGGAAAAACCAGCTTGCTCTATTTCAGGGGGAAAAAACATCAAAAAAAAAAAAAATTAAAATCTCCTAAAAGTCTTTGCAGTTTAGAAAGTTTCCCTGCCTTGTTGTGAAAATGAGTGTGCTGCTCTGCAGTTCACAATTCAATCAGGTGGGAGGGGGTTTCCTTGCAAGTGCTGAAAGGTGTCCTTGAGCCAAACAGAGGGAATTTTAGTGAGGAAGGGAAGGGATCTTTTGTTCTTGGTGTTTTGTGGGTTTTTTTTTTTTTTATCCAGGCAGCACAGCACTAACATCATCCACTATTGTCAGCACAAATAGAACTCTTATTTTCATCGGGAGGTAACCTACTTTTAAAAGAGCACCTTGAATGCTGAATTTTACATTACCTAGAGAAAAGCAAGGGGAAGGGAGGCTCATCTGCTCTTTCAGTGCTATGCAAAGTGTATTTATTTGCTACAGGAAAGGGGATTATGGCCAGCTCTGGTGATGCTGCCCTGTGTTCCTGTGACAGAAGGAGCTGCATGGATTTGTGACAGTCCCTTTTATGGGCTATAAGAAATGTGTGATTCCTTCCTTTTGATACCTGCCCCTCTCCTGAGACTCTTTTAGGCTAAAAGTGCTGCAGAGGCAGTTCAGTGGAGCTTCAGTGGTGAATAACTGCCTGAACAGGAGATGTTGGGGCTGCTTGGTCACTGCTCCCTCCTGCTCCTCAAAAATATGAACACTTTTAAGGAAAAAACCCCACATTTAGGGCATCTTCACTGCAATGCTAAGGGTGTTACCAAAGAAACCTGTCCTGCCCCAGCAATGCCACCACAGGCACGGTGTCCCTGTGGCCTGGTGGCTGCAGAGACAATCAGGGATCGAGGTGAAAATGCTGCTTTTGATCCCACTCTTTCACCTGATCGAAGGGAACGATCTGTTAATAGCACAGGAATGGGGATGTTAGGCTTTATTTCCTCATGTTGAAACAAAGAATAGGCTGTCCTTGAGCCCAAATGCAGCCAAAGTTCATGAAAAATGCAGGCACTGATGGAATGGGGTTTTAAAGTGAGGTTTTTAAGAGCTGGGTCATCGGATGAGAAGAGTTTCCTAAAATGAGGGACTGGCCATTAGAAGAGTAAAAGGAATTCTAGAGGGAATGTGGAGCTGTGGATGCAGCCTCAGGTGGGAATGCAGCTGGAGGGCAGGCACAGGTCTGTGGATGAAGGAGAGAGGATTGGCCACAGTGTTGGGACAGGAAAATGATCAGCTTAAAATATCTCCATAGTCCTAAACTCCTGCTGAGCCTGCCCCGCTGGACAAGTGCAGAATAACCATAGAGTAACCATAGAAATAACCAGAGAAATAACCATGGGATAACCATAGAAATAACCATGGGATAACCATAGAAATAACCATAGAATAACCATAGAATAACCATTAAATAATCATGGAATAGCCATAGAAATAACCATGAATAACCATGAAATAACCATAGGAGGCTGTGGCTGCTCCTGGATCCCTGGCAGTGCCCCAGGCCAGGCTGGACACTGGGGCTGGGAGCACCTGGGACAGTGGGAGGTGTCCCTGCCATGGCAGGGATGGAACAAGATGCTCTTTTGGGGTCCTTCAACCCAAACCATTCCAAAATTCCATCACATGTGGGCAGCTAAACCAGAATATCTTCATTCCATTGTCATTGTGTGGTCCATGGATGAACCTGGCTCATATTCTCTATATGGAGAAATATGAAAAAATCTGTGGAAAAACTTGCAGCTTTATCAGCACAAAATCCTGCACATTCCTTGTCAGTCCCGTATTTAGCTCTGGGAGCAAAGCACAGGATCTCTACTCCCATTCCCATAAATTAAAAGCCTGGATGTAAGCTCATTAATATGCAGGCACAATTTAATGTGGCAGAATTGAGCAGGAAGCATGCAAGGGTGCAGGTGTGAGCTCGTGTTAGGGCTGAACACAATCCTGCAATATCATTTCATCGATTTTAATCGGCGAGAGGCTTGAAGAGAAGTTGACAGCTGATAGATACACCCAGCTTTTTATATTGCTTTGTTGCATCCAGGAGACATAAAAATAGCAGGTGGAAATACTGATGGTCCCTGCCAGCACCTCAAAACTTGGAGCAGTTGCCTTTCAAAATAAAACTGGAGCCGTTCCCTGTGGATGGTGTCAGTTCCTTCACACAGGACTTTGGGAGAGCTTCACAGGACATCCCAGGAAACAGCCTGACCCAGGGGAAAACCCCAGTTAGTCTAAAAACTCCCTTCAAAAGCCCTTATCAATGGCTCCCTGTAGAGCTGGAGGGAGATGTTAAGTGGTTTGTGTAGCTCTGGTGATATTTCATTAGAGATCTGTGTGATGGAGCAGAGAAAGTGCTTATTGCTGTTCAGTGACACAGGCTGAGGGGGGCTGTGGTTCTCTGGGGAGGCAGGGCTGGAATTCCAAGTGAGACAAGCAGGGGAAATAACCTGGAGAAAAGGATGCAGCTCAGGAAAGGCAAATTCAGGGTCCTGCACCTCAGTGAGAAAATCAGGTGAGCAAGGAGAGGGAATGGAAACAAATGCTTGGAGGAGTTCTGCAAGGCATGAGGGGAGTGAGAGTCACCAGAGCTGTTCTGGGGATACAGCTGGAGCAGAGGAAAACCACCCTGACCTCCAGGATGTGGGGAACAATCCTTCTGTTTCTGGGAGAAAAAGAGCTTGGGGGGAAGCCTGAACAAATCTAGAAGATGAGGAAAGATTGGATTAGTTAAGGTGGCTTTGCCAAAAACCCACATCTGAGTGGTCCTTCTCACAGTCAGAACCATGGAATGGTTTGGGTTGGAAGGACCTCAAAGCCCATCCAGTGCCACCCCTGCCATGGCAGGGACACCTCCCACTGTCCCAGGTGCTCCCAGCCCTGTCCAGCCTGGCCTTGGGCACTGCCAGGGATCCAGGGGCAGCCACAGCTGCTCTGGGCACCCTGTGCCAGGGCCTCACCTCCCTCCCAGGGAACAATTCCCAGTTCCCAATATCCCATCCATCCCTGCCTGTGTCAGTTTGAAGCCATTCCCTGTGTCCTGTCCCTCCATTCCTTGTCCCTCCTCTCTCTCCACCTTTCCTGCAGCTCCTCCAGGCACTGCAAGGCCACCCTGAGCTCACCCCAAAGCTTCTCCTCTCTCTCTACTCCTGCCCCCCTTCCCTCTTCCGTCTTCCACAGACCAAGTTTGCTGTGGGAAGGCTGGAGCTTGTTCCTGCAGAGGAAAAGATATCGGGCAGAAAGAAGAGGGGGAATGGTTCTTTTGCAGCCCCTCCTGATGCAGCTTTGAACCCAGACAAGCCCTTCCCTCTGCCCCACACAGCTGCCCTCCAGCTGCTCCTTCCAGCTCCCCTCAGCAGCTGGAGCTGGGCTCTGGAGCAGGGTTTGGGTGCCACAGCTGCTGGTTTGTGCCCTGGGCCAGCCCCAAGCGCAGAGGTTAAAGGGAGCAGGCTCGGGGGCAGCAGGGACCCTGCTGTGCCATGGGCCTGGGCGTTGTAAAAGTGCAGGTGAACCCAGGATGGGAAGAAATGATGATATCTGACTCGTGACCCTCTCCCTGGGAGGGTCCAGACACAGGTGGATGTGATTGGCCACCAGACCTAAACAATCCTCACCAGAATCCAATCCAGCAATCACCCGAGGTAAACAGTTCTCCAAACACATTCCACATGGGAAAACAAGGAGCAGAAGTAGAAATGGTTTTCTCTTTCTTCTCTCTGTGCTCCTCTATGAAAATTTCCTGGGAGAGAGAGAAGAATGTGCATGCCACACCTGGGCACCCCCCCAGCCCTGCAAACTCCTTCTGGACACTGCCAGAGCCTTTCCTGTGCCTCTCTCTGCTCAACACCACTGATGCCTCCTGTCCTTGCCAGCACAGCCTCACTGCACTGAGGCAATGTAGGAAAAGTTGTGAGGTCTGGATTGGTGTGTGGGGAAGAGCATGTACTCTGCTGGATAAATGTATTTCATGACCTGTACACTGGGAAAGCAGGGGAAACTACAAGTTATTTTAAGTTCTAATTTAGTGTTCTAAATGAATATGAAACTATTTTGCAATATCAATACATTTCTTAATTTAAACAAATCTAATTATGCTAAATTAAAGATTTATTTAGCTAACTTGGTAATGTTAAATACTTAAGTATTTTAGATGTCCGAGATAAACGTAATAAAATGACTCTGTTTAATCTACAAATTAATCCAAAAATAAATTGCATTTTAATTCCACTGATAAGAATCAAGCCCAAGCATGATTGGCATATTCCTTCCCCCAGACAGAGGGAAGCAACCACTGCAGGACAGATCCAGTTCATTCCCCACACGCCTGGGGGTTCTGAATGCTTCTGCTGCGTTCTGAACAGGCATTTCTGACTTATCCCAATGTAGCTCACAAAATATGGCCTCGTACCTGAAACTGGTCCAGCACATTCCCACGCTGGGGATGATTCCAGCAAGGAAAATCTGTCTGGCAAATGAGTCATTGTGAAAAGCCTGAGCTGGAGACGCTGGAAATCAGGGTGATGCATGTGAAAATGAGATTAATCAATATGAAGATGAGGATCAGCAGTCTATCACAGCAGAGCTGTTTGATAATAATGGGGCTGGGCAAACAGGGGAAGAGGGGAAAGGGGGAGAAATGTCAGACTAATAATGGATCAGGAGCTGTTCCCAGAAACAGGGGAGGCTGAGTGTGCAGACAGAGAGAGGTGTGCTGGGGAGGTGGGTGCTGGTGACTCTGCCAGAGCCTGATGTGAAAGCACAGGCAGGGAAGGAGCCCATTACTGGATCTCTGCCTGTGCTCCTGCCCTGGCTCTGGCAGCTGGGGTGGCTCCTGTGCCGGGGGTGTTTGAGGGGGTGGGCAGAGCCCCCAGCCCTGGGGCAGCAGGGGGTTCTGCACAGGCACACTGCCCTGGGCTGGGCTTCCAGAGCTCAGCAGGAAAAGCCCCTGGGCCAGGCTGGGTGGGGCTGGGGCTGTGGCAGGGTGGGCTGGGTCAGGGGGGCTGGGAACCATCACTCACCCCCTGGCTCAGGGCTCTGTGCCTTTGCAGGGAGCTGCAGTGCTGCTGCTCACTGCCCCTGTGGCTCTGACCCCACAGCTGCCTCCTCAGGCTCCTTTCTCCCCTGCCTTGCTGCTCTGTTCTTTTGAAAGTTTTAAAGTTCTTTTTAAATTCTTCCAAACCTTCTAATGTTTGCATTTTGTAATAGAGTTTTTCACGCACTTTTCATATAAAAAGAGATTGTTTGCATTCCTTTCTGGAGGAGGAAAAAATCTGATTGACTGTTACTCTGACCAGTGCACTTGGAGAGGTGGTAATTTCATCCTCCNAGAGGTGGTAATTTCATCCTCCCATCCAGAGTCACCTTTGGAAATCTATACAAGATCTAAAAATAAAGCTCTCTCTTTTCTACCTTTCCAATTCCATACATACATGTCTTTCATTTCGTGTCAGCCAGTGACACTGCCTCTCTCACACCAGCCCTTCTGGGGGCATTTCTCTGAAGTTTTATCCCACTGGTGCTGCTTGCCTCTGTCTGGCCTCTGCCTTGCAAATAAAGCGACAGATTTTTACCTTATCACTACTAGATATCTGCATATTTATTTATTATTTATATTTTTATACATTTTATATGAATATTATAATGACAGAGTGAACAGAGGTGAGACACACCTTGGCAGTTCTCTGCAATTCTCTCAGCTCTCTCCCCTTCACCCCCCCGAATTTAAAATGTAAAATTTCCAGTTTACTGATTATTGGAAGATGTAAAATTTAACCACCTAATAATGGTGTTATAAACCAATGTTCCTCTGCTCAATTTGCAAATGCCCTGTGGATTGAAACCTGTGGGACATGGGGTCCCCAGCTTGAAAATCGCTTTAGAAAGGTGGAGAAAAAGAAAAGTGCTTTTAGAAAAAAAAGCTTTAGAAAAAAAAGCTTTTAGAAAAGTGGAGGAAGAGAGCAGGGACTGATTTCTTAGAGTTCATGCAGGAGGTTTTGTAGAGAAGGGAGAGCTTGGGTTTGGTATCCCTTAGGATAATCCTTAAATATAGCTGGAGTGGAAACAAAATAAAAACCAAATTAATAAATTAAAAAAAAAAAAAACAAGCACAACAGACAAACAAAATGCAGAAGGAAATGGGCAGAGGAGGCTGCAGGGTCTGTGAGCTGAGGCAGGAGCTGATGGAATGTTGTCACCTGGGTGCTGGGGGACACCCAGGGTCCAGCCCTGTGCTGATGATGGGGAAAGAGGAATGCTCTGGAAGTCACTCTGAAGCTCAGTGCTGTTCACTGTTGGTTTTGGGAACTTTTTGGCCATCCCTGAATGTGATTTATGCTCTCTTTAAGGTGCATTTGCACTGCCAGGGACGAGCAGGATTGTCATAGCTCAAGGGAGACTCGTCCCCTATTTTCTGTCAGCTTCCACTTAGACCTAATGGGGTCTGTAAAACTGCTGAGCAGCTCTAGTTGCCTTGAATTCCCTGCTAGGAACCCAGAGATGAGGATTATTCTTGCATGTAAGAGCTCCTGGAAGTTCCTCTTGGTGGGTGTTGTGAGGACTGGCTTGGGCTTGTCTCACTTTTGTGTCTGAGAGGGTTCCTACAACAAAAATCAAAAGATGCTCATGCCTGTGTCATTTAATAGGGAAAATCTCTCTCTATTTTGATTTCTTGAATTCCTTTAAACTGGGCTGCAGAGAAACAAAACTGATTGTTTATCAAATTAGGTCTTGGAAAATGCTTTTCCCTTTTCCCCCTTGAGGTTAAAAAACAAAAAATCATTCCAGTCTTGTAAGTTATTTTGGCTTCATGCTTCTTTAAATCTTCTCCAACTTTTCCTTCCTTTGTTCTTTCTCCAATACCACAAAAATGTAATAACAGCAGAAGTAGACAACACAGATTAGACAACCTGGAGAATATTTAAGTAAGTGCTCAAGTATTTTCTTAGTGGGTTGAAGGACTGTGCTGGAGAGCTCCTGGCATTTCCAGCTCGATGGATGAAAGCTGCTTCCCCAAATCCCAGGGACAACAGAGACCTTGCACTGAAAGAATTTTTCATTATGTGACTTCTTGCTCTCTTCTTGTAGTTAATGAAGTGTCTTTTAAAGTTGTTTAAAGTAAAGAACAAAAAGTCTAATAGCTCTTGTTAATCTGGAAAAACCCACAGGTTTCATGAAGGCAAAATTGAACTTATCCCATCTGATTTAGTAAAGAAATACGAGGCTACATTATTGCAATGAAATTATTTCCAGTGGGGAAATACTGATCCAGTAAAACCCAAATGTTCAACAAGTGTGTGCCCACTCATCTTATTTATGGAGGAAAAGGAACAACAGCCCTAAGAAAACTCTGGTTTGATATGGATTTTTTGACAGAGTTCTCATCTTGTTTTGAAATTTATTTCAAATTTATTTTAAAGTCACAACTTTTACTCATAAATATACTCCCTACCCTTTTACCCAATTTGTGTGTTTGTTTCTGAGGACTCTCTTTAGAACAAAGATTTTGGGGGTGCTTTTCCTGATCAAAATGCAGAGCAGGAGGGTGAATCAGAGTTTTCCAAACTGTCTACCAGAAAATGAAAATTCTTTCTCTGCTCAGAATTTTTTGACATTTCTCCTGATGAACTTTCCAAACCCTACCCATACAAAAATCTGTAATTTTAGTCTGTCTAGTCCTAATTGCTGCCTTTTTGTGCACACTCAGGTCTGTGTCCCATAGTGATTGCTGCTGGCAGGTTTGGACATCAAAACTAAAACCAAAACACGAGGCTGGGCTGAACTAACCAGGGATGAACTTTTGGTTTTTTTTCCTTGGTTTATTTTAGGATTACATGGAAGGCTTGCTTGGAACTGTACATCAGCTTTAAAGATGGTTCAAAGAAAAACTCTTCATCAGCAGAACAGGATAAGCTGCTATCATTTTTAATTTTTATTGAGCCCTTTTAGCACTTAAGATGACCATGAGGGAAAAACAGACAAAAATATTGCCCATTGTAATAAATAATTTGTCTCAAGTTTCAAGCCTGTTATTAAATGAAATTTGAGGTAATCTTCTAAGCAGAGCTCCAGGGCACCTGTGACTTTTAATGGAGCTCTGCTGTTTCCAGGGAAATCCATACCTTTAAAAACAGAGCTGGAGGCTAAAAGCCTCAAAGATAAATCTCCCCAGGGAGGCTCCTCCAGCAGGGCACTCAGCCTGGCTCTGGTGTCTGCTCTGAAACTCCTTTCATGAGGAACATCTGCCTCTGTCTAGACCTTTCTGAGGCTGCAGAATCCAAAATATCTCCTTTTGATACCAGCCTGGCTGTGGGCTGTTTGGGTGCCTGCTGGAGCTGAGGAACTCAAAATGTCAGGCTATTTGTGGTGCTGGGAAAATAACAGTTTAACCCCAAAACTGCATGCAGTTTGCTCACAAAATTAGATTTTTAGCAAAGGCACAGGTCAGGTTTAGCATTTTGTGTGCAGCTTGGAGGTTGAAATTTCCCTTTCTGTGCTCAGGAGAATTCAGAGAGTCAGGAGCCACAGAAGATCCTCCCTGAAACAAATGGCTTTGTCTTCTGAGAAATGTTTAAGTACTGGGAAGCTGCTAAACTATTGAACCGTGGAGCAGCTGCTGATTAATTTAGCACTGCCCCTTCTGAGCACTTAATACAGGAATCCTGAGGAAAAATAGAGGCTCTGTAATTAATGCTTGAGGAAGAGGGAATGAAAATAAGGTCTCACAGGTGTGTGGATAAGAATACACGGCATAAATTTATATAGTGAGGATAATCTCAGCCTCTTTATGTTGTGGTTTTTGCTGTTAGAGAGAGGACTGGATCTTTTTGCTGCTGAATCAGAAATGTTGCAGCAGCTGGTGATGCCACGAGCTCTGCAGCCACACCCCCGGGCACAGGAGAACCTCAATTTATTGGGATTTTGGGATTTTGGCCAATATTCCCATCACTTGTATGACAATGCTGCCTAAAGTCTGTAAGAAACAACAGAAAGGTATCTGGAAAGGGAAAAGAACTCATTATTGCCAGTTATCTGCTCATCAAAATCCTAAGGGGGCTGTGACCTGATTGTAACTTTCCCCCAGAGCCCTACAATAATTTTAGCTGTGAAAGGAAATTTTATGGCATGTAAGATTAGCCCACACTAATGCAAGGTCAAAAATAATAGAATCAATAAGCAAACTCAATACTGTTAACATTTTGAGAAAATTACTACCAGAAAACAATGTCAACAACAGATTGAAATGGGTCTCCAAAGTTGTCCTATTGATTTCCTTTCAGATTCATGACAATCTAACTCTTTTTCCTTTGCAATATGGTATCCATTTTTCTTGGTGGGTTTTTTTTTTTTGGTTTTTTTTTTTTTTTTTTTTTTGTTCTCTGCATTTTACAGCCCATTTTAGCTATGAACATTTGTTGGTTTATTATTTAAAAATATGGTAAAATTACTATCTTTGAGTTTTTATTCTGAAATAGACAAAAGCCTCCGATCCCGCTCAAAAGTGGTTGGAAAGCCTAAGGCTATTTTCAAGTTTTAATTCTGCTAGCAATGCACCAGCACAAAGTGTGGGGAGGAGGAGGAGGGAGGAAATTGAAAGCAAGTTTGACATTTGTTTAGAGCTGTCAGAATTAAGTATACTGAGAATGAGGCAGGAGTCAAAGCTGCAGTGTGTATTTAAGTATTTCATTTCCTATCAGTAATGGTTGGCACCAGCAATGGCATCACAAATCGGCTGTGTCGTGTCTTGGAAGGGAACAAACTCTGATTTAGCTGTGAAATGGGTGCTGTGCAGCCCAGGTGCTTCAGCAGGGTGGGGCAATGCCTTGGGTCTGTGTTTCCATCAGGAACCTGCTGAGGTCCAGGGTTTTCCAGTGCTGAACCTTGTGCAGTGTGGGATTGTGGAATGGTTGGGCTGGGAGGGACCTTAAATCTCATCTCCCCCCACCCCTGCCATGGCAGGGACACCTTCCACTGTCCCAATGTCCAGCCTGGCCTTGGACACTGCCAGGGATCCACAGCTGCTCTGGGAATTCCATCCCAGCCCCTCCCATACCTCACCTAAATGTCTCCTCTTTCAGTGTGAACCCTTTACTGCTCTATTTGCACTTACAGAGATGCCCAACAACATTTGCACTCCTGTGGTGGTTGAAATACAACGAGTTCATGTTGGAATGGTGAGATTGTGGGGTGGGAGCTCCAGGGTCAGTGATGAGGAGGGTGCCAGGAGGGAAGGGAGGGAGGAAGGCATTCCCCCCTGGTGCAAGGGAAGGGCTGATCTGCTGCTGCCCCATCACACCTGACCAGGAGGGTGGGGCTGCAGCCCAGCTCTGAGATGACTGCCAAGCTACAAGAAGGTGAAATAAATTGTCACTGTTGGTCCAGACTCTCATGCAAACCTGTGCCATTCACATTCTCTGGACAGACAGACATAATTCTGTCTCTCAGGATTTTGCTGGAGAAGCACAGAGAGAGGAAGAGAAAACAATTCTTATCTCTGCTCCTGTGTTTTCCCATGTGGAATGTGTTTGGAGATTGTTTACCTGAGGTGATTGCTGGATTGGATTCTGGTTTGTTTGGGTTCAATGACCAATGGGATCCAGCTGTGTCAGGACTCTCAGCAGAGTCAGAGTTAGTTAGTTAGACATGGTAAGTTAAGAAGTAAGTATGTAGAACAGTATAGTATCTCTTTAAACAGTATATTAATGTAATACAGTATAGTTCTAATAAAGCAAGTGTTCAGCATTCCAAAGCCTTCTGATCTGGAGCCAAAGAATCATCATTCCTCCTGCACTGGGGGTCACTTTTGTATCTTACAAACCCTCTCCAAGGACTCCTCTCTCCTCAGGACAGACCCTGAGCTGCCCCTGTATTTGCACACCCAGGCAGAGGTGCTCTCCCAGCTGATGGGGGCTGATGTTTGGAGAGGACAGGGATGGGTTGTGGCACTGCCTGAGCTCAGGGCTCTGTGCAAACCCCCCTGCCCGTGCTGCTCTGGAGTCTGGCAGGCTCTGGGGCAGCAGGGACAAGCTCAGAGCTGCTGCTCTCACCCTTTGAAGTCCAAACATCAACACCAGGATGACCTGGGGTTTTCATTTAGATAGATCTCAAAATAGGTTTTCATTGTAGTGAATCTGCTTCATGTATAGTCAATCTACTTCTTACAGTTGTAAGAGTACATGAAGTAGATTCACTCTTTTTTAAAATCACTTACTCTTTTTTAAAAGTGCAGTTGGAATTATGCTCTTAAAATCTATTTTTGTTCTATTAAAAAAAAGACTGTGAGACTTAAGAGAGGTTTTGGCCATCTTTGGTATTTCTGTACTGTTTTATTTCATATGGATGCACATGATCAGCATTGTACACCACCATGTGCTGCTTGAGAAAAGTGAAACATCAAAATCATCTTTTCTGTATATATATCTACTTGGAATTTTGCTGAACTACCATTGATGAAAATTATATCTAAGAAAAACATCCAATTTCATTATTCCAGGTCCAGACTGGAGATCAGAATAGAGATTTTATTTTTTAAAAATATCATTCATATACTTAAAAATGAAATCAAAATCTCTTCTGATTTCCTTCTGCTGCAGGCCTCTGCTATGGCCTGAGTTTGGATTTCTAATTCCCTGTTTAATGAATCTTGTAATATTTCCTTCAGTCAGTTTAGGGGGTTTCCTGCTGGGTTGTACCAAATCTCTCCACAAAGCTCAGCAGATCTTTGCTCACCAGAGCACTGAGGCTGTCTTCAGACCCCTCTGTTTTCCTCCACTGACTGTGGAGCAAATTCAGAATATAAACTATGTGGTGTTTAATTTTACAGGGATTCTTGTGCCCAAATCCTTTAGTGGGTGCATCCAGGGCTGTGGGGGGTTTCGTGGGATGGACTTTGTGCTTCTCTGAAGTTCATCAGCTTTGCTTATTTCTGACATCTCCCAATCCCTTTTGCCCCCAAACAGAAGACACTTGCTGGCTTTTATTTGCACTAAATTCCTGATGATTTCCAGGGCAGATGTGCTGTGCAGGCCTGATGTGGCCATTGCTTTGGCAAGGTCTGTTTGCAGCAAGGCAGGAGCTGCATTCCTGACAAGCCGGGCTGCACTGGCAGGGCAGCAACCCAAATTTAATTGATCCAGGTGACTCCTGGCAGCCTCCTGCTGCTGGGCAGAGGGCTGGCAGCAGCTCTGCACGCTGCTCCTGCCCAGCAAATGATGGAGTTTGTGAATCTGAGCAAACTTTGACAACATCCCAGAACTTACTTGAAATGCATTTCTTGTCATTGCTGGAGAGAGGAAAAAAAAATAGAAGAAAGAAAAAACAGCACTGAAGGGAGTTGTCACACAAAAGTGTGTGGTATGAACCCGGGGACCTAAAAAATCAATCATGGCAATTATTTTACTAAATTATTTTAAACTGTAGTGTGTCCAGAAGTCTTTCTGTTAAATGTCTGCTGTCACAGCAACAAGCTGTGCTGTTTCCATCTCTGACCTTTTCCATGTTAAAATGCGTGTCAGTATGTAAAACAGAAGCACTCCACACACAAGCTGACTGTGGCAGTGCTTTGCTGTGCTGCGCTGAAGGTCCTGCAGATCCAGATTTTGCAGGAAATGAGGATAATGGGACAATTCGCCATTTAGTTAGAGGGGAAAACACCCACCAACAACAAGCAAAGGTTGCTTTCCTCAACATTTGTTTTGTCACATTCCTTTTTGCTCTGATCTATTCGAGGGAAGGGAATGGAAGGCTTAAGTGGCACGTGCAGAGAATGGATGAGCTGATGATGAAGTGTGAAATGACCATTAAAGCACTGACCGTTTATCCCTAACGCTCCATTCCGAGCTGAGATCCCGGTGAAATGAGTTTAGTGGCTGCAGTTCAGTACCTGGTGGACAGCAGTCCATATGTCACAGGAGCCTAAATCAGCTGCTGCACTTTCATATCAATAACAGCATTGATTCCCGAGAGATGTGGGTCAGGCTGGTGGACAACACCATTAAAGATGTGCAGAGCCTCAGAAGGGGTTTGGGCAAACCCTTGGGGGGTTTTCAGGGCAGGTTGCAGCATTTTGGGTTCAAATCTCCTCCCACACAAGCACGAGGTGCCCAGCAGGTGCCCCTGGGTTCTGTGGCTCTGAGCTCTGTGTCAGGTGAGACATTGCAGTGCAGGCACCTGCAGTGCAGGTACAGTGGGGAAATCCTGAGCTTTGGGTCTGGTTTGCAGTGCAGAATCTCCAGGGTGAGAGCAGAGCTCCCAGGGCTCATGCTGAGCTCACACAGGGCCCTGCAGAGGGGCTGGGCCAGGGGCTGTGCCAGCTCACACCAGAGCCCAGCTGCTTTGCTGTGCTGCTGTCCCATCACTGAGAGCTTTTCTAAGGCCACATTCATCAACATTTGCAAGAAATGTTTGCTTTAGTGGCTGTGGTGGTGTCAGGCCAGGGTTGGACTTGATGATCTTGGAATTCCCATCCACCCTTAAAGATTCTGGGATTCTAAATTATCATCTGATTGGGAAAATTTTATTAGTATTATTATTATTTGTGCTTGAAGGAATTACAGACCTTCATCAGAGCAGGTGCTCAGTCATCCTGTGCTCTGTAAGAAGTCAAGAATTACGTTTCCTGAAAATCTTGGGGTCTGTTCTAAAATAACCTCAGCTGGTGTTTGTCCCAAAGGTTCTGGGGATGAATTTATAAAGCCATGGATTGCAGCTGGTGTGGGGAAGGGAAATCCAGCTGTGAGATTGTCTTGGACAAGACTTCCACTCTGAAGGTAATTTTTCCAAGGCCTGGAGAAAGGAACTTTTTGAATTCCACAGGCTGTGGAATTATCACCAGAACATTCCTTACATCTCACCAGCCACAATAAAGTCATTTCAGCATAAATCTGCTTCATGGTTGAAATTAGACAATCTCTCTGAGAGAGATTTTAATTCAGGGAAGTGAGGTTTGGTGTTACAGTTTCTTTCTTTTGAGATTTAAACTGATGATTAATGAAAAACCAGTATATAGTAGTAAGTCACAGGGAAATTGTATCCATTCTGGGAAAGAATGGATGGTGATATATTTATATATTTCCTCTTTCCCAGGAGTATAGGCTGGAAATTTCTGGAAAATGAATCAGATAATATGTAATGATGTGATTTCATACAGGTGCTGGCACACACAGCAGTGAGTGCTTGCCATCCACTGAGCAGGATTCCAGAGCTCCTGTCTCTGGCTGGGAGCTGCAGGGAAGCAGTGCAGAGGTGATGCCCTGGGAGGGGAATGTGCTGCAGCACGTCTGGGCTCCCCAGGTGGAGGGGGAAGGTGAGCAGGCAGCTTTGGTGGGGAGAAGCTTCTGGGGGCTGGTGCCTGTCCCTCAGTCATGCAGCAGGAGTCATTCAGGTGACTAATGGGCTTGCAGGAAAAGCACCCCAGAAGGGCTGTGCAGACTTGTGAAGGGTTCCATGTATGCAAACACACATTAGCTGGCATGTCAGGATGTGTCTGAGCAGGTAGGAGGGGAGCTGAGTCAGATTTACTGTCATTCCCTTATTTCTCATTTAGCTTTGTGCTGGTTTCACACCACCTTATCTCGTGGGTGAAACTGCAGCCACAATCCCTGTGTCTGCTCAGGCTGGGATCAGTGTCCCTGCTCAGGCTGGGATCAGTGCTCCTGCTCAGGCTGGGATCAGTGTTCCAGCTCAGGCTGGGATCAGTGTCCCTGCTCAGGCTGGGATCAGTGCTCCTGCTCAGGCTGGGATCAGTGTTCCTGCTCAGGCTGGGATCAGTGCTCCTGCTTAGGCTGGGATCAGTGTTCCTGTTTGAGCTGGGATCAGTGTTCCAGCTCAGGCTGGGATCAGTGTCCCTGCTCAGGCTGGGATCAGTGCTCCTGCTCAGGCTGGGATCAGTGTTCCAGCTCAGGCTGGGATCAGTGGTCCTGCTCAGGCTGGGATCAGTGTTCCTGCTCAGGCTGGGATCAGTGTTCCAGCTAAAACCCATCCCTGAGGAGGAAGAGGAGTGTGTCAGCAGCAGCTATGGAGCATCCTGGAAGGATGGGCTTTGGGTTGAGCAGGAATGTTCCTCCCAGGGCAGCCCCTCACCTTTTCCCTGGGATCCAGCCTGGAAGGAGCCCTGAGGGAGGCAGAGCTGCTGGAGAATTCTGCACTGCAAGAGCCCCAGAGCCCTGCAGCCCTGCCCTGGGCTGCACCTGCAGCAGTGGGAGCTGTGGCACTGGGACTGGCACAGCAGGGCTCGTTCAGGCCCTAAATAGAGAGGTGTGAGAGATGGGCTGGGGGGTGGCAGAACAGAATGGATGCACTGCCATGTGTGCCTTACAATTTAAACTTAGCAATCCATAATGCAGGAGCATGCTTTCTCACTTTATTTTGGTATCTGGAAAGTTTCAGCACTGGCACCATATCAATATTTATTAATGCATTGTGAACCAGAACCTGTGATTATTACTCATGCTATCTCATACTTTACAAGCTTCAGCTCTGAAGAATAAAATCACATCTGCTTTTGCTCTTCCCATATTTTATTCAATGTTTTAACAGCTTTGCCGTAAATATCTCATCCATTATGATTCAGTTGTGACTGTATCAACTTCACATCTCCTGTTTTATTGCTGTCATTACACTTAAACAACGCACTGTTAATTCTGTTAACTAACAAGTTCATTGTTCTCTGCAGTCAGCAGTCTCTGCTTGTCGAGTCCACAGCATTCCAGGCTGTAAATCTCTCCTGGGCACTGAGTGAAGCGTTTTCCTTGCCTTGGAAAATGAAGAGATGTCCTTTCTAAAGGCTGATGAATAAAGGGTTAATTGTCCCCCCCATGTAATAAAGCTTGCAGGGCAGTTCTGGCTCACCAAGGATAAAAGCAGTGATTCTGTTCTCTGCTGCCTCAGCCCCCGGACAGCAGCAATTTTCTGATACACTGAGTGTTAAAAGCTGTAAACTCAATGCTGGGGGAGGAGGAAACCTCTCCCGTTCTGCCCAGAAAGCAAGAACTTTAAAGAATGATGGTAAAAGGAATGGCCAAGGTGCTCAGGAGTGGGGCTGGGCAGGAGCCGGGGATGAGAAGTGGGGAAGGGAAAGGAATTTCAGGAGATAGCAAGAAGAAGCAGAGAGAGTGGATTTATGAGACCTGGATTTGTGTTTTAAAGAAGAATTGAACAAAAAGGAGTAGAAAAGAAGGTGGAGCTGCTGAGTGGGAGCAGCAGAAAGTGAAGGCAGCCAGCAGGTGACAAAACCTGAGATTTAGGAAGGGGAGCAGAGGAAATGAGGAACCAGGTGTTGAGTGGAAGTAAATGGACAAAAAACGTTAATTAAAATCTGAAGCTTCACTGCAAGTTTTGGGAACTGCTTCAGCCTGGCCAGAACCCTCCAGAGAGAAGGGGAGCCCAAGTGAAATCCCCCTGAGGTGGGGCTGGGCCACACCAGTAACACCAGTAACACCCAGTCCTGCTGGGACGGGAGCTCCAGGGAAGTGCTGCGGTTTGGCCTGGCTGGGGTTGAATTTGGGCAGGGGGCAGAGCCTGCCCTTCTGGGGAGATGGGAACCACCTGATTCCCAGGGTGAGGGAGCCTGGCTTCCTTGGAGGAACGTGCAGACATGGTCTGGATTTTTCTAGGTGCAATTCCTAAAGGACAATGCACCTCTCGTGTGTTCTGAGAGCTGGCTCCTGAAATCTTGCATGCCTGCTGACCATCTGAGTTTCTTACAGTCCTTACCTTGCTGCCTGTGTGTTGGAAATCATTTTCAATGAGTTGAGTAAAATTCACCAGTGTTACATACCAGGATATGATGAACTCACAGGAAATATGGCTCCAATCTAGTTTTTTCATTTTTTCTTTTTTAATTATAATAAACAGGAGTGGACAAATGCAGCTTTAATGACACATTTGATTGAGACTTTATTGGTTGGTTAGCAGCAGGCAGTGTGTAATACCTTGTTTAAATAAGCTGGTTTATAGTTGTTAAGTTTCTGTGTAATTATAAATGCATGGCAGGGAATAACCACAGAGAGATGGAGCACTGCCCTTGGAATGGCAAACACGGATAGACAGAGAGACAATTTTACAATTAAGGCCTTATTTAGGAAAAGAAAACTTTTTTTTTTTTTAAGCACTGAGTTTTGGGATTTTTTAGTCTCTCTTTTATTTGAGACTTTGGGGATGGTGATGTCTTGTCTGGGATCTGGCTTCATTATTTTATACAAATGATACTATGAATTACATCAGTGCAAACCAGGCATTGTTCTTCTTATATTGCAAGTTTAACTTTTAAGAAAAAAAACAGGGTTTAGGTCTGTTGGCAAAGGAAATGACCTGGGTGTGCAGAAGGGCAGTCTGTACCTCTGCATGCTCTCAGCTGTGCCCTTGGTCTGTCCATGGCAGGCTGGGGGCTGTGTCCCTCTGCTGAGCTCCTGTGTTTCTGCAGCAGGGATACCTGGGGAGGAAATCCATCCGTTCCCATCTCCCCGTTACACCCAGAGTGAGGTGGTGCCTCCACCACGCTGCACCCTGGCCCAGCAGCAATCATTTAACCCTTTCACCTGCTGCAGTGCTTTTAAATTGAATTTAAACACGGGACAAGGCCTGTCTGAAGCTGTTGAGGCACAGGAGTGTGCTGGGATCTGCTTTGCTGCTGCTGAATCTGCACCAACGCTGAGGTGCCCAAGAGAGCTCAGGAAAAAAATGCAAACCCAAGGCAGCAGCCCCAGCCCTGGGTTCCAGCCTGGGATTAGAACCAGTCTGGCTCCAGGTTTGCTCCATTCCCTCCAAAAAGCCCTGAATCCTCGTGGAATCAGCCTGGGGCTGGCCTGGAGCTGAAGGGTAGGACTGGGAGCTCCAGCTTTGATTTTTTACCATGGATTGTGTGTAACCTGAGAGTTCACTCAGCTGCTGTGCTCTGGGTTCTCATTCAGAAGGAGCTGACAATAATAATGATGAGGATGATGATGAGGATGATGTCTGAGTGCTTGGAGACCCTAATTTCTTAATATTCCCCATGTGTACAGTGCTGAGGAAGGTGCAGAACAAAGGGGAGAAGGAAGAGATTCCCACAGCTCTGAAGGGAAGGTTGCCTCGAGTTTTGCTCTCAGCATTGTGATGCTCTGTGAGGTTCTACCCCACCTCACCTCATTCCCTGTGCTGTGAACCCCTGTTCCCTGGAGTTGGGAGGTCTGATCCTCACCCAGGGGCTGCAGCTCAGGAAATGCTCAGGACTGAGGGTTGTGGATCACAGCTGAGCTCTGCCACATCAGAGCTGCTCTGCTGGATAAATCCTGAGGGCTGGAACCCTGCACCTGGGAGGTGCTCAGGTTTTATCTTCTCTGAGCTGGACTAATCCCAGAGCTGGGAAGGGAATGGATCCTGCAAACAAAGCTGGCTGCAGGGGGCACCTGCCCTGCCCGTGCTCCCCAGGCTGCAGGGGGATCATTCACCTCTGGGAGAGGATAAAATTCCCCATATTTCCCTAAGCAGCCTCCCTAAGGAGCTGTGTTGAGGTGGCAACACAACTCTGCCCTGCTGATGTGGTGGGAAGGAACTGAGCAAGAAGCATTTATTGGGCTGGGCAGAGCTGGAGGGATGGACAGCACAGAGATGATCCTTGCAATGCCCTTCTCCAGCTCCTGGCTGGGGCTGCACACACCAAACACTCATTTCCCACTGGGGCATCCATCCTGCAGGGGACAGAGGAGCTGAGGGGACACAGGAGCTCTGGCCCCAGCTCAGAGCAGGCATTTCCCAGAGGTGAGCCCAGCTCTGGGGCTGGGGAAGGTCATTAATCTGTGCCAAACACCCCGTCACACCTGAGCCTTGTACCTCGTATTATTTAATTTCAGTCCAATTATTCCAGAAAAAAAACAATTAAGAAAATGAATAATTATAAAAGTAAGGTCAACTCAATTTTCTCTACTAATGTTTTTAGTTACTGGACTCATTATTGCTAATTTCTTTCATAATCTTTGCCATCTAACCTCATTTGTCTCATTGCCAAGTGGCAAGAAGGGAGCATCATAAAACTTCCCTGAAAACAAAGCAGAAAAATCATGACATTTTAGTGATTTCCTGAGAAAGTAATTATCTGTTGTTAACCTTTATGGAAAGAATTCTTCTGATCATCTTCAATATAGCTGTTAAATTTCCATCTTTCCATTTCTGATTGCAATTTTCCAAATTAAAAGCATAGAGCTAGGTGGGTATTTTGATTTCATGTCACCTCTTCTTCTAAAAGTTCTATTATTGAATTATAAAGTACTTTAAAACAGGTTTTAGAACCTAAAAGAAAACGGTTTGCTGTATCATTTTTAAATGCAATGAATTTCACTGCACCAAATTTTTAAATTGTTTTTGTTTTGCCTGACTTATTCATTTGGGCTCATGAAAGTTCCTTGAATTTTTCCTGTGATATTTGAGAGCTGAACCAACACGCTCTGAAGCCAGTGGGAGACTTTCTGTCTTTTCTTTCTGGAAGCCCCAAAGCTTCCAGCAGCCTCTTCCCTGGCCAGGGAGGTGGGGTTGGGGTCCTGGGGGTTGGATTGGGGTCCCCCAGGAGCCCCCTGTGCCACGTTGGTGACACCAGACCTGTCCCTCCCCATTTCCCTCTGCCTGAATCAGAACTGCTGAGCTCCAGCACTGTGGTTGTGCAGATAAATGAAGGAAATTAAACAGAAAAAAAAGAAAAAAACCCAACCATTTTGGTTCTGTGAATTCCAGGTGTTTGACACCTCTGTACAGATTTCCATATTCAGTCCCTTGGCTAAAACTAAGCTCTGGATCAACTTAATATCTGAAAGACTTCCTGCCAGGGATTATGTCCTGCTCGGGAAGGGAGCTGGGCTTAGTGAGCTAATAGATCTTTTCTATCTCTAACTACTGCCAGTATGATTATGGTTTTTTAATCAGAAAAATGTGTTGCTGAAAAGTACCGAGATTAAGCACCACAATTGCCTGTAACAAAAGCAAGTTTGTTGGATGAGCAGAGATCTGATGAATGACATGATTTGAAATGTTTTCATCCTAATGGCTTCCTCTTCTGAAGTTAATTTTTTTTGTCAGTTGCCAAAACATTTATGAGCAGATTTGTGGATAATGACACTCTTGGATGGGGGTTTAAATAAAAATCTGTTCCATTTGCAACCTAAAGGACCCAGTATTACAGCAGACAAATGGGTTTGGAGGCTGATTCTTCTCGTGGCAGTGGAATAGATGAGCTGGGGTCACTGGTGCTGTACAGAGAGCAAGACACAAACTTTTAGGCCAGTTGTTCCTCCCTTGAAGAAGTTTAACAGAGGAAGCGATAAATATATTTGAAACACAATTTTGTAAGAAATGTTCACTGTGAAGGGCACGGGGGCTGCAATCTAGGGGAGTTCTTGTTCCCTTTGTGAACTGAAGAACAGGTAAAGAAAGAGCAGATAGAGGGCATTATGTGCTGAATAAATACCTGCATTTAGAATTGTTCCCTTTGTTCAACATCTGGATTTGTAAAAGGGACAAGAAAACCCATCCTTTACCAGCCCTTTTGAAAAGGAAATTTGGCCTGTGGATCAGTGGTTGAATAATAGACTGAACAGAATAATCCAGGTTTGTATAAGCCAGGGGAGGTTATTAGGGGGTTGTTTGATCACAGAACTCTCATGTCAAATAAGGCACAGCACAGAAATCCACACCAGGCAAGGACTCACGTGCTCAGATCACGTGTAAGGAAAAGCCAGCACTCAAAGCTGTTCAAGGAGTCTCCTAAAAGAGAAAAAAAGGGCATAAATCTTGTTTGGTTCCTAATAACAGCGGGCAGAGACCCTGTGTCACCCTCTGTGGGGTCAGTCTGTCCCTGCACGTCAGGGCTGGCTCAGATGGGGCCACAGAAACCCTGGGACAGTCTCTGGCACTTTCCATGGAATCCCAGAATGGTTGGGGTTGGAAGGACCCTAAAGCTCACCCAGGGCCACCCCTGCCATGGCAGGGACACCTCCCACTGTCCCAGGCTGCTCCCAGCCCTGTCCAGCCTGGCCTTGGGCACTGCCAGGGATCCAGGGGCAGCCACAGCTTCCTATGGTTATGTCATGGTTATTCATGGTTATTTCTGTGGTTATTCCATGGTTATGTCATGGTTATTCTAGGGTTATTTCTGGTGCCTGTCCCAGCTGTGCAACACAGTGCCTGTAGCTCAGATACTGACAAATATCTTCTTTTCTGTGCTCATTTAAAATATCAAACTGATCCCCTGCTCGGGGCTCATTTCAGCTCCTCTTGTTGCACCAGTGCATTTATAACACCCCCAAAGCAGCAGCAGCACTGGCAAAATTTGCGTTTACAAACACAACCCTTGGCTGGTTTGCTCTTCATTTAAATCCTTGTGTGAGGCATTTGCAATCACATTTGTTTTCTTCTCCCAAATTCCACCTACATCTGTATCCTCCATCTCCAACAGGAATGCAGCCCATTATCCCCCAGGGGATATCACAACCCCAGGGGATGGGGTGGGATGCTGCACAGGCATTTTGCCTGAAATGCTCTTTTCTTACAGGGGTAACAAGGCCACCTTTCCCTGCCTGCAAAGGATCAGCTGCTCCCATCCTCCAGGATGGCACTGCAATTATTTCCTGTGATAATGAGTATTCTCTGCTCCTGAATTCTGAGGTGCATCTCTGTCACGCTTTGCAGGATTTCTAAAACACATTTGTTGCTCTATTGTCTCAAATTCCACCTTTTCAGAAGCTTGTTATGCTTGATCCAGCCTTCTTCTCCAGCTCCAGAGTCTGGGTCATGTGGAACTTGAATAACTTCTCTCATTGGAAGGGCTGAATAGCATTTTCCTTCACTTCATGAAAGAATTGACAAAAAAAGTAGGAAACTTGGAAGGGAAATTCCAGGAAGTTCAGCTGCTTTGCAGACATCAGTGGCAGCTGAGGCACATTGCAAGTACCTTCAAAACATTCCCTAAAATACTTCTTTAGTTAAAATTAGTTATAATTTGTAAAAACACATTTCTTCTTTGAAGTCAGCTGGGTTACCAAGTTCTTTCAAGCTGAAATTAGAGAATTAAATCCTGGCTTTGATTAAATAAATGGTGAAACTCCCCTTCATTTTATTGCTGCCAAGATTTCAGCTATAGCTATTTAGGAAAAAGAACTTGGCATTCCAGGTTTTACCTATGCACTCACCCAGCTTGTGCAGGGCTGTTTCTTGCCATAGATTTTCTAGAGTTTATTTTCCAGACTCCTTCTAAACAGTGGGGCTTTCCTTTACTGTCCAAAGTACATTTATTCCACGGCCCCATAGATTTTGTTCATGCTGGACTTTAAATCAACCAGCAAATGCCCACAGGTATCTTCAAAGGCTTCTGAAGAAAAAGAATGGTTTACAGGGGTGTTTTTTGCTTTGCCAGGACTATGATTTGTTACCCATCTCGTGGATTTTTGAGCAGACCCCTGCACTGAGCATTCCTATTAATGGCCTGGCTGTGTTTAGCTGGATAAAAACCATTCAGGCCCGTGCACACACAGTTACATTTCTGTGATATACATACTGGGTAAAAGCTTTCTCATTTTCATCATTCCGACAGGCAGGCCCTGGTAAATCATGTGCAGCACTCAGGGCAGGGTGACAGTGTGCTGGGGTAAAGAGAGCAGCAGGCAAC
The DNA here is from genome assembly GCA_013399945.1 of Ploceus nigricollis. Classification (NCBI taxonomy): domain Eukaryota; kingdom Metazoa; phylum Chordata; class Aves; order Passeriformes; family Ploceidae; genus Ploceus; species Ploceus nigricollis. The sequence goes on from VXBC01011973.1 coordinate 130,102, forward strand.
TCCTGCAGGAAGCTGTTCTGAGAGCCTGCCCAATGTTTAAACCCAAAAGAAGCTGAGAATTATATTAATTTATTTTCTTTTCCCCTGCTCTGTTAGAGCAGTGAGAGGCTGTGCTTGCCGTGCTCGTGTCACGCTCAGGTTGGGCTCCTTGGTGATTTTATTTCTCACCACTTTGTCCCAGCACCTGCTTTCCCAGAGCTCTCCCTTCTTCTTCTTGACAGTCCCTGTGCTGGGCACACCTCAAACAGCCCCAGCTCTGCCAGCTGGAGGCTGAAATCCCTCACTGCTCAAGTTTATCCGATTCTGGCTGGAATTTGCTTCCCATCTGCATCTCCCAGTCTATAAAACGTTCAGCTGCCTGTTTAAAATATTTGAAATATTGGTTTTAAACCCCCCCTTGCAGGGTCCACTAATGCTGGGTACCTCCACAGCACATGGGGAGCAGAGAAATAATCCCCCAGGGCCAGATTCCAGCCGAGTGAGGATGCAAGTCCCAGTTACCCTGACTGCCCTGACCCAAACCAATGCACATCCACACCACTTTACACGAGACAAAGTTTGGCCCCCAGGTAGAATTTCTGCACTTGAATATCTTCATTTTCTGCAGTGGATCTGGCATATTTATGTGTCTCTGGCCCAGCTTAAGCTGTAGTAGCTGAAGTGCCACGATCAGTTTGGAATGAGAGATTTCCTGCTCATGATTTTTATCTGGAGGGGGAAAAAATAAGTTCATTATGTGCATAAACAGAGCAAGGATTCCTGTAGGATGAGGGAAACTAATTCAGTGAACAGTCAGCAGCAGAGCACACCTTTTCCGTCTCATTGGTCTCCCCTAAGCTTTTACATCATTTTCTGCTAACTTATTTTTTCGTTCCTGTTATTTTTAATTTAACACAACCTTTTCTCCAGTTGCAAACATATAATCAGTGAAAAATGCCATGGTTTTCTCTTTTAATTTGTATCCCTTGCCTGCTCCTCTTCTTCCCTAAACACAGGGCTGCTTTTGCTGTTTCACATGCTCATGTGTGCAGGTTTGGGCTCTCTTTGTTGTCCTGCACTGTCCCACACACCCTCATCATCTTTAGCATCTCTGGTTTTATCCTGCAGTAGAAATCTTTTACAGGATTTCTTTTTACCCTGCAATTGTGCTGTTAAAAGGAAAAAGATAAAAATAAAGAAAAAGAGAGAGAGAACCTTTAGCTTACCTTGGAAGCTCAGCCAGCAGGAGCTCCAATGAGAGAGAAAATGGAAATAATCAATAAATGCACTGTGCAATCTGGCCAGTGTCCATTCATTTGGGTTTTATCTCAAATGATCAGAATCCCTTCACTTTCTCAGTTACTGGTCACTTCCTGTTCCAATACAAACAGCGTCACTCTGTGTGTGAGAACAATATTTTTATTTTCTGTATACCTTCTAAAAATCCCTCAGAATACTCCACGTGACCTGATTTGTTCCAACCATGTGTTATAAAGAAGAATATCAGTGTTTTCTTTTGATACCTGAAAAATTCAAAGCCACAAAGAGCATTTCTCCACATCATTCCCACCTCATGTTAACTGCTGATCCTGCTGCTGGTTCCCCACAGCCTGAGCTGTCTGTCCTTTCTCTGAGCTCACCATGAGTGCTAAATGTGCCACATTTCCTCTGCCAGTTTGGGGGAACAATTCAGATTGTATGTCAAGGCTTTACTTTGATGCATACCTTTCTGTGGGACACCAGAACAAACCCTGGAGCCTGTCCCGCTGGGAATGGGAACTCAAAGTCAGAGCTAATTGCCCCCCCAAGCCCTAAATACCACTATTAACTGTCTTACCTAGAGGTTTGTGGCTAAAGTTGTTGTTTTAATGAAAAGCCTTTCAAATTGCTCTTTAAAAGGATATGCTTCACCACTTTTATTAGTTGTTAATTCCATTTTTAACTACCTATTGTTGGCAATATCCTCTTAGCTTGAATACAATCTCTTTTCCTAGCTACTCTATCCATTTTTAGTTCATTGATTCACTGGCTTGTGGTTTTTTTTTTCCTTCCCTGGATTACTAAAGCAGGAGAAGTTAAAAGAAATTCTTAATTGTTTACTTCATTGTTTGGGCACTGGTATCAGCATGGACATCTGGAGGAATATAAACAGATTTGAAAGACTTTTCCTTGTTCGTGTACTGAAGGGAGCTTTGCTATGTTAAATTGATTTCAGTTTCCAAATATGGGTCAGATAAACTGAAATAATCTTTCCTGAGTTAATGTTGTTCTTTCTGGCTACTTATATGTAGGGTTTTTTGGGTATTAAATAATGTCTGGAGGCTTCAAGCATCATCAGATTCTGATATCATGGGGATCAGTGGTTAACCCTACAACAAAGGCTTGGTTTTTACTCCACTGTGCATTAAATCTTGTGTCTGGGATTTGCTGTTACTCCCACCACAACTTCTTTCCTTCTGTGGCTGAATTTTGAGTTTTGCATTTACCCAAACCCTGGGAATTTTGTGGGCTGCTTTCAAAGAGGAGAGGCAGAGCTGTGTGGAAATCAGGGTACCCCAACTCAAATACCTCCCCTGCCACAGGGAGCAGGGACAAGGCACAAGATCTGTTTGGTTGGTCATGTGTGATATTTCCATGGGGTGTGTGGTTTTTCATGGAGAAATGGGAGAAGGGCTTGGAATCTGCCACGAAGCCTTTGCCAATAGAGAGAGAATTTATAATTCATTTGTTTCTCTTGAAATCCCTGTGTGGAGGTGACCACAGCCCTTCCCTGATGTGAACAAGCAGCCAGGGTTGGTGGCTGTGGGCAGGGAGGAGCAGCTGGGGTTTTAAACTGGTTTGTGTGGAGGAAAGCACTCCAGCCAGCGTGGACATCACCAGTGCAGGGCATCCCCACTCATCACTTACTGCTCAGCCAAGCCCTGCCACTGCCCCCTCTTCCCAAAAACCCTGAGGGGTTTTTCCCTGAGCATTCCATTTGGCAATCCATAGGAAAACGTTCCATTTATTTCCTATAACACCTAAATCATTAAAAGAAAAGCTTTGGGGTGCAATATGAGAGTGACAAAGATAATTACAGTTTTAAAGCCTTAAGAGGTTTCATGCATCATATAAAATTTTACATTCCACCACCAATTTAAATCAATTACGATCTTTAAATCTATAATTGTGCTATTTAAAGCATTTTAAAGGGCACAATGCATGTGGTATTTTCACAACAGATCTATTTATTGTGTGAAAGCATCTAGAGGCTATTAAAAGCTGATCAGAGGCATTATTAACTCTTTAGTCTGTCTCCTTAATGCAAGCAGCAGATATGCTTAAGCATTATTTATCACTTAGTCTCAGTTGTGCTGAATCTCTCAGCCTTTGGTCGCAATAATCTGGCAAAGCCTGGAATAGATCACGCAGTGTCCTCATCACTGGCTCCTCTGTGCCTGGCTGAGCAGGGATTTGCTCTCCTCCTGCACCAAGGCAAAGAAACAGAGACTTTTCTCATTTATTCTTTTCATGCTGGACCTAGATCACTGCACAGGTAAAGATGGTGCTCTTTGTTCTTCGTGCAAAGCCTTCTCCCTCTCTGCATTTAGTTTATATCAGGGGTTCACCCTCTCTTTAAGCTACTTTATTATTGTTGTTCTTAGTAAAAAACTGTGATTGTCCTTCAAAATCCTGAACCAGGAGTTTCAAATGAATATAGTTTTGGTGAGTCTTATCATTTTTGTTTTAATGGAAGTTAAGACATCTGATGTTTCTAAATTCATACAAAAATTGAATTTCTGATCAACACCTTTTCCTCCAACTTTGCTCAACTGAGATTTTTAACTGTACAGAAATAAGGAAGCACAAGTGAAGGACTGGAAGTCAATCAAATTAAAATATCTCAGTAACTGTTCTTCAAAGATACATGGACAGTCAAGGGGCTCCATATTTCCAATAATTCTAACAGCAAATCTTGGCTGCCCAACTCTTCATATACCCAGGATTAAAAACTAACAAAGAAAAAACCACACACACAAACAACAAAACCAGCAAACCAAAAAAAAAAAACCAAAAAGAGCAAACAATACCCACTGTCTTTCATTAGCAATTCCTGCTGGTGAAAATTGGAGCTCTTCCCTTGTCCACATCACTGCAGCTCAGATGGTCATCAGTGGGAGCTGATGGCAATAAAATAATTCAAACAATTAGTCAGCTTTTGGGGAGGGCTGAGGGGAGGGGAGCTGCTCAGTGCTTTTCAAACATTATTTTAAGGGGGAGTTTTGCTGCTCTGTAGCAAATGCCAGCCCCGTTTCTGACAGGAATCTCCATTATCATGGAAACAGGTTTGAAACTGTTGAATGAGTGGACACAACCTGGGTGTCTTTTTTATAAAAATAGAGCTGTGGGTAAAGTTCCTCTGTGCTGCTTGGAAAGAACCTTTTTTATTTTAATTCCAAACCCAAACAGCCCATAGTACCAACAGCAAAAACTGCTTTTTCTCTTAAATAACTCAGATTCACTAGTTCATGTGTTCCCTAGAAATCAGCAGGGATGAATGCATTTGCTTCTTCTCAGATTTTTGGGTATCAAAGATATCAAGTGGTTGCATTAAAAAGCAGCAAAGAAATCACCACAAACTTCCAAAATGGGAGAGGTCTGGCATTAAAAATCATCGAGGCTGGCATATTTGGGGGAAATCTGGGGTTTGTTTTTTAATCTGTTCTTTTGAGGGAAAGCTCAATAAAGGTCTTGGTGTTGGAGGTTGAATGCAGCAACCTCCATTATGAAAATGCCATCCAAGTGCAGTATTTCACAAAAAGCAAAAAAAAACTTAATCTGCATTAAAAATACTTTTTCCCCCCAAAGTATCCAGATAAGTAGCCCAGTAAATAATGTCACTACAGGCTAAATAGATTTGGAGATGATAAGTCTTTTATTTTTGCAATAATAGTAGCAAATAAAAAAAGGCCATTTAAAATCTGAACAATGTTTTTTATGTTCAAATAACAAATATAAATTTCCAAGTGGTTATCTCTATATTTCTTAATGGTTATGCATTCCCAGTTCTAACTCCAGCAAATACCCATTTTCATTTCAGAATTAAGTTATCCTATAAAGTAACAGCAACTGATAGGAGGAATTTATAGTGAATGTAGAGATTATTGATTCTTAATGTATAAAGGATTCATAACACAAACATCAGTGGGAAAATATTTTTGCATTTTATTTTTATATTTATTTGGAGAGTCTATAACTGCAATGGTTTATTTTACTAAACTGAGAAAAAACATGAAATGCTTTGGAGTACTCTTAGCTACAAAGGTAATAAGTGCTTAGATTATGGATAAAATGTGGTTTTCTTTGAGTAGAATACATCAAAAGAATCAATTTAGGCTTTCTGAGCATCATCATTCAAGGATATTCACTTTCCTCCAAGTGCAGCAAAGCCAAAGCATCGCTCAGAGCAACCAGAGATGGACAAAGAACCAAGAGTGATCATCTTACAAAGTAATCTGATTTTTATAACAGGTTCTTAGCAGTCCTGACCAACCCCTCAGCAGCCCTTTTAGATACATATGAAAAGCAGTGAGAGCTTTTACAGGGGAACAGCTCCACTTCCATTTCCCAAGATTTTTTTTTTTTTTTTTGCTGTAAAAGAAATCACTGTAGGAACATGAGACTTTTAAACTCACAAAAATAACTCAGTGCTGCCCTTTTAAATTGTTTCCACTGACAACCCGAGCCACGGTGGCATTTGTTCCTGCAGATCCCAGCACACACATGTATCCATAATGATCCATCCCTCGGATGGCACAGTTCTTCTGAGCTTGCTACCTGTCAGGCTTGTACTCCAGAACCTTGAATATCAGTGACTCACTAATGTTTTATGATATTTTACCTCACTTTATGGTAGTCATTTATGACAGGACCAGAATGACATAAACTGCCATAAAGCAAAGCAATGCAATCACACAAATGACCATAAATCAAGATAGCAACAGAAAAAGGTCATAAAAAGGGAAGAAAATTGGAGAAAACAACATTTGAGTTCAGATTCCGAAGTCTGGAGTTAGCAGCAGCGAACTTGAGGACAGATGGATGTGAGCAGGCAGAGAATTCAGTGTTCCACTGATACCAATCATTTTGGGAGGCACTGACAGTGATGCATGGATGGGCTTTCGTTACTTTTAAGGCTGTTGTGATCCATAAAGAGTTTATTGCGTGTGTGAATGGGCTTTTTTTCTCCTGTGAAGTTATCTGAGCTTTGTCCTACACCCCAAGCAATTCCCAGCTCGGGTGACCTTTGGAACAACTCTTCTGTAATCTCTATTTATCTTTTGTTTTAACTGAAAGATGTTTCTCTGGTAATCAAGGCCACCTGTAAAAGAATGGGATGGTGATGCTCTTCCCTTGGAAGGCTTTTCTTGGTGTGAAGGAGCAGCTCCCAACCCTGCTGGGAGCTGGGCTGTCCAGGCTGCTCAGTGGGGATCAGACAAGTTTAGGATTGTGGCTGGGTGGGGCTGGAGCTGTGGTTTTGTGTGAGGTGCCCTGGCTGATGGGGACAAGGGCAGGACCAGGTGACACCAGGGAGGACAGGGAGGCAGGATCGGAGCCTAATGGGGCAGCAGGAGCTGTAAGCAATGAGGTGGAACGGGACGTAAACCACACCTTAAAGTTATACCCCCATAAAAATGAGAAACTGCTGGTGGTGCAGATAACAGCATTTATGAGGAGAATTTATGGGCTGCTCATGTGGTATAAATATATACAGTACACAAACACCAGTGGGAATAAATTCCACTGGACAACCCTGTTATTTTAACAGTAACCTTGAAAATATTATGTTATTTAACTGAAGAAAGTGTTAAAGGAACAATACATAATTTAATCTCCTCCTCTCCCCTGTCCAGCTCACCTCTGTTTTAGCAGCAGTGGTGCTGTAAGGAGTGCATTAAGATAAACACTGATAGTTAATTGCATTTATTTTAACATCCCAATGCTTCTCCATCCAGCCCCTTTTGCTTTCAGCCTGTTTCTGAAGGAGCTGAAGTGCTTGAAATACTCTGAGGACATATTTTTATCCCTTATCTCGATCCAAGACCTCTAATTCCTTCCCTGCTGTGCTTCTCTGTTCCCGAAGTGAGTTGCTTTCCTCTCTTGTAGTATCACTTGTGTTCACAACTGCCAGAACCATTTCTGGTCATTTCTTTGAATTCTTCCTTGTCAGAGGACACCAGAGGAGTAAATGGAGATGACAGAAATGTAGCAGATAAGGAAAAAAAAATAAAAAAGAAAGAAAAACAAACTCAAAAAATGCAGAGCTTGAGCTGAGAGCTCCTGAGCAGGGAGCTGAGCTGGGGTGACAGGACAGCAAAGTGAGGGGTGCAGCACAGGGATGAGCAGCTCCTGTCCTGCCCTGTGCCCCACGGGCTCAGGGACAGCTTGGCTCCCTTCCTGTCCCTCTGAGGAGAACATCTGGAGTATTGGGATGGCTCCAGAGTTTCACCTGGCAGAGAGGGAGGAGATCCCAGCGGGGCAGGGACCCCGAGGTGGGAAGGACACAGGGAGAAGGGATTGGGGACCCATGGAGAGCTGCAGTGCCTGCTGCTCCACCTCGCCTCAATTCCCTGCTGATTCCCTATCCAGAGCAGGAGACTGCATTTGGAACAGGAAAATGCCATACCCTGCACTTGAGAAGAAAATTTGTTTGCCTTTCCAACTCTTTCCAGCTCCAGTTTCAGGAGTTATTCACCAAGGTGTAAATTCCCTTTCCCTGGCTGTGCTCCTGCTGCCAAGAAAGTAAACTAGGACAAGTTAACAGAGTGATCCAAGAGGAAAGGAAAAGCTGGGGTCTTAATTTTTGATGCAGTCTATGTGTTCTCATTATTACATTGTCTGTTTGTATTACTTTTGATTTATAATGTAATTGGGGAACTATAGAAATGTTAATGGGAAAGATACTGTTCTGAATATGACAAAGTTGTTTACTAATTGTTGCCTTTAACTTGGGCTAATTTTGTAGTACTGAAATATTTAAAAATGTTTTATTTCTTTATTTTTGGGTTGTCATGAAAACGTTGTTTGGTTTCAACACCACTCTCAGATGAGCTGAGCTCCCTCCCCCTTTAAAAGTAGGAAAATAATGCAGATTAAAAATTTTTTTACACTGGGGTTCAATCTCAAACCTTTAGGCAAGCCCATCCATTTTGTTAAATATTTAGATGAGAAATCGTTGCTTGGCTGTTTATTTATTTATTTTTCCAACATCCACCGTGTTGCTCATTATCTTAGGGGAGATGGAGAATATTGCAATGATTATTAGTAAGCCTGGTAATGAGATTACTGAACCATTTGCAGTTGACTTTTTTTTTTTGTGATGCGTAATTACAGGGGTTTATTTACAGTGCCTTTAGAGGGTTTGGTTTCGGTTTTGCCTTTTAATGATTCACATTTATATCCTTTGTTCTTCGTGGAAGGGATAAGATTGTATCTCTGGGTGGTTTGCATTTCTCCCTTCCTAACCCTCCCTCCTGAAATGAGAGTTACACTTCAGGTGGAAGAAAGCAGCTTTTATCCAGCCAGGTGATCCCCATCCTGAAAGGTGTTTTATACCTGATATTCATTGGGAACACCCAGGTAAACAGGATTATCTGTGCATTTATCCTGGGTGATTCTCCCTGCCGTGCTCAAGTCAATGGAGAGAGTCTCATCGACTCTCTCTGGCCTTGTCTGTCTCATAAATGTGATTTATTAATAGAAAACAGTGGAAGGGAAGAGCTGCTCTGCAGGCCTTAAATATCTCATAACTGGGAGTTGTTAAGGTTGGTCACATCATTGTCACATTTATTACTCCTATTCTCGACTGTTGCCCACTTTTCCACCAAAACAGTTGTGATTTCAGCAGTTTCTGGAGCTTTCAGTGGAGGATTCCTGGTATTTTATTTCCTGGGGGAAGAAAAAGAAGAAAAGAGATTTGGGGCAGTTAGTGGGAGCAGGTACAGCAAAGTCCTTGGGGAATAGGGAACTATGGAATAAAGATGGTGCTGCAAGACTTATTCTGGGAGCAGAACCCTTTATTTGAAGATCACAAGGGTTAGACATGTGAAAATACAATATCTTAGTTTGCCTGGTGACTCAAAGTCTGTAAGGATGAGTTAAAGGTCTCCCATTGCCTCAGTGGGCTCAGTTTCGTTGGAACCTTTAAAGCTCTTTTTGTCTCCTTGTTTTGCCAGATTTATTTACAATAGGTTCAAGTCTAAATTCAGGTGGGAAGATGGGAAAATTTTATGCACCCAGCTTTAATCACCTAAATAGTGCACAGGCAAAAAGATGAAAATTGGGGTTAATATGTGACATTAGCTCTAACCCAAGCTATTATTTAGAAATCAGTGGGATGTTTCACTTTTAAAAGTTACACGTTCTGGGATTCCTTTCATGTTCAAAAGCAGATCTGCACTGAACACTTGAAATTTATATAAATCCACAGTTAAAATGCCTTAAATGCAAAATTAATTTTTTTCCTTCAGCATCAAACAAGTCGCTTGCTGTAAAACCCAAAATCACACTGAACATTTCAGTTTAGCTGCAAAAAAAATTAGAATGTAAAAAAACCCCAAAACCAAAAGGACAAGAAGCTGCAGAATAATTGCATTTCCTTGCAGAATAATGCCAAAGCTAAAAACTTGTTTATTTTATCTCCGGATGTGTCTGTTGACTGCTTCATTACAACAAGAATAAAAGTGCACCACAAAAGGATCCGTGACTTATCCACGGGAATTTAAAGCCAGGTCCCAAACACCCTGGCTGTAACAGAAATAAATTAAATGGATCAAGCCCGTGGAGAGTCAGTGGAAGGGAAGGAAGATGCTCACTCCCAGTGTTTAACTCACATTCCAGCCACGAGTGGAATGCTGAATCCACCGAAGTCAGGAGTAAGAACCCAACACTCCCCTTTATTTTTAATTGCCCCGTGTTTCTGCTCTCTGAGCCGAGGCTGTGTGAGCTGCCTCACAGCATTGCTGCATTCTGCTCCTTTTTTCTCCAAAAGCACATGAATAATGTCACCTGAGGTGCACAAGGCAGTGACAGCCACCAGCACACACTTGATTTCTGAACTACTGCATTACAAAGCCAGAGAACCTCATTAGAATAAAACCTTTATTAGAAAGAAAAGGGTCCAAAAAAACCCTTTATTGAACAGCCAGGGTTAATTTTACTCTGTGAAATTCCAGATTCAGCTAAAGTGCCATCACCTCGTTGGGATAACTTGTCACAGTGCTGGAATTTAAGCACCAATGATCCACTGGGAGCAAACATCCTCCTGTACGGTGGCTAAAGGATGGGCACCCTGGGGTTTCTACCAAGCCTGCACCACCATATATTGATGCTGGGCTCGTTCCTTCCCTTGCTTTGAAGCACAATTAATCATCTCACTAAGGTGCCCTGTGTGGTCCATAATTAATGTTACACATTGACTTGGGAAGAAAGCTTTGGGGGGATCTGGATGATCCAGAAGAAATACGGCACCTCCTTTATATTCAGCAGCGAGCTGGAGCTGGTGAAGGTTGAGCTGCTCCACTTTGAAAGATGAGGAGTGATGAGAACATTTCTTTTTCACCCCTTGCCCCCAACACTTGTAGCATTCTCTCTGTTCAAACCCTGCCCCGGTGCTAATTTTTGCCAAAAGGGAAAGACAGGGTGAAAAATCATTAATTCAATTTCTCACTGGTTTGCCTCTGGTGATTGCTGTCACTTCAGGTAATAGCTTGTCTGTGGTTCTGACCCAATTCTTACACCAGTCCTTCCATACTCAACCAATTAATCTAATGGTTCATTAATTGCAAACATCTGAAATCATTAGAACCTGATTGAGCACAAAAGCATCAAATCCTGCGAAGCTGTGACTGCTTAGCCAGCAAATGGTCTCATTGCAAAGGAATGTCAATGTTTATAGTAAATGTAACCTAAACTAGGGTGTTCATTGACATATCCCTCCATTTGTATACAACAGCTCTGACATCTATCAGTTCAAGAGTGCATGATTTATCCACTGCTATATCCTGGAACTGACAAGCCAAAGATTACAGCTTAACCTACATGAAAGCAGAGGCTGTATGTATTCCTAAAATAAATATTTAGTAACTGACAAGCTCTGGTTAATATTAATTCCTGATAGAAAGCAGTCAATTTAAGCTTACTTCATGCCAAAATCTATTTGTATTTTGTAAATCATTTTTCATGAATATAGTCTAGAGGATCTCGAGGAAATGTGTGAGTGGGGGTGGGTGGCTGCATCAGTTGCATTTTCTATCTCCCACATCTGCATTGAGGAGAACCCTTCCTGTGCCTGGGAAGTGGGGCAGAGCTGGGGAAGGGCACACACAGCACTGGGATGGCAGCTGGAAAACGGAGACTTCATCAAGTGAATTTAGTGAGTGTGAAAGGTGCCAAATTGGGCATTCTGGAGTTATGAAACCTCCTGTTTATCCACGGGGCACCAGCAGAGGTAGCACTGAAGATCACTGCCAAAAGGCATCAGGGATGCCTCTGTCACCTTGATGTGGAGACAAGCCCAGACCTTGTCACGTGCACTCACAATGTCTGGCTGGGGTTTTTCCTCTTTTTCTTTGGTTTTGTTTTTTTTTTTCTTTTTAGTGCTCTGCTCTGGTTGACAAGGTGGTGACTGCTCAAAGGCTGAGCCTGATCTCGGAGGCCTTTTCCAACCTCAGTGGTTCTGTGATTCTGCTTCTGTTTGTTTTTAGAGGCTACTGATTGTTCTAGTGATAGATAAATAGGGACAGAGATGAAAATGTCCATTAGAATGTTCCTGAGTGTTGGCACTCCCCAAAATGTTTCAGCCTTGCTGCTCTGGTGACAGCTGCCTTCCCACAGGGTCCAGTCTGGGACCACTTGTCACCACTGTCACCAGCATGGCTGTTGTAAGGAGGGAAGGATATTTTCCTGTTGAGCACATGTCTTGATAGATGTCTTCATAGGAAAACTTAGTGGCTGCTCAGTTTCTGGTTACAAGTCTGGAACTTTGTGCCTGATGCAGACATGAGTTCATCCTGCCCTGCACAGGACAGGTGCTGGTGGGTGGTGTAACAAAGGTGAGCTCTGTATGTTCACCAGACAGGACAAAATCATGAACACACCTGCCTAGGTCTGCATTTTAGCCCCCCAAAGTACCTCTAACACAAATGTGTGTGTGTGACTGATCCCTGTGCTCCTAAAAGCCCTCACTGAGCAGAAGGGCAAGGACTGGTCCTGTTCTTCCCAAACTGCAGCCACAGTGAGCAGCCCACACAGAGTGTCCAGCACTGAAATATTCCCATGGAAAGCTGGATAAGAAGGGTGCAGAGTGACAGCAAAGTGCTCAAACAGCTGTCCACATGAGCAGGATCCTTCTGCTCCTGCAGGTAACAGCAGGGAGGGCTTGGAGTGGAGCAGGGAGGGAAGGAGCAGGCTGCGTGCTGCTGGCAGGAGATGAGCAGTATCAGTAGCCCTAATGATCCAGGGCAGTGGCCTGAGGAAGTCCTTGGAGTGTGGTTTCCTTTATCACTTTTACTGGGCTGCCCTTTGGGGATGAGTTACGATCTGCTGGTTTGATCTTTTGTATTGTGTGTGGGGTTATTGCACCTTTTAGTTCCTGACAACAGTAGTAAAGCTGCCAAGTGTTACTTAAAGTGTGGGAATGTTTATAAGAACTCAGCAAAGGAGAGTGCCTGGTGCTCAGGGGGCTGGGAGAACAAGAAACAGCAGCAGCCACCGGCAAAGCAGGGTGCTGGGTGCAGCCCTCCCTTGGGAATGACCTTTGCCAGCTGCTGGAATGAGCCTTTATCAGAATCCCAGGGCCAGGAGCAATGGAAATCCTGAAGAGCACAGTTCCAGGCTCTATCTGTGCTTATTTTTAAGGAGAACTCCGTGTGACTCTCTATATTCCTGTATGTTTCCATCTGCTGTGGAGTTACCGCAGATGAAATCCCAAAGCATGTTTGTTCTGAACATGAAATTTTCGGTTTTTGACAGTGTTCTAATGGAATCATAGTTCAAAATATTCCGTGAAAACATTACACTCCCCCGTCATTAAGGTGAATTTTGTTTGCATGCTCTTTTCCCAGAACACTGATGTTAATTTTTGCTTAACTTTAGTCTTACAAGGTATGAAGCAATTTAACAGACTCGGTAACCTTTCATTAAAGTTCAGTGCAGTACTTAAGCATGTTGGGTGCATTAATTGTTAGCTGACAGCTATTATTTCTGCGAAACCCTTTTGTAGGAAAATTTCTGCTTGATGGATTGGATTTCACAGAATTTGCATTTCACTGCGCCAGAGTTAACTGGTACTTAGAGCTACAGCAGATATTTAAATTGGAAAACAATCATTCTTTAAACTATTGTTAAATATCTGTTAAAACTATGAAACTTGTTTGGGATAAACTTGATTATGGAGCTCATATCCCTGCAGTGCTGGCTTTGACAGATCATTAAAACAAAACTGGGATTTAATAGAGATGGAAGTGAGGTCTGCAGCCAGTCCTGAGTGCTGGCACAAGGGAAATCCAGGGAAATCAGCACTTTGGTGTGGTTTTAAGCCGTGTTTCAGAGCTGGACTCAGATAGATGTGCTTCCCGAGGATGCTATTAGGTGGTGTAACGCAGGGTGAGCAGCTCTCCAGGTGCCGGGGAGCGTGGAATTTCTCAGGTAGTAAACTCGGAAGGCTTTAATGGATTAACAGAGTTTTCCTGGCTACTGACTTTGCAATGACCCTTGCACGCAGCTCCCGGAGCTCTGCACCAGCCACAGGAGCAGGGGAACATCCCTGGTTTTTTTAACAATAAACTGTTTCCCAGTTTACTCACTGGAGTGGCACCAGCACAGAGTGGGAAAGGAGTGGAAACCCCCAATCTGTGAAAAACGGGGAGGAGGAGGAGCTGAAAGCGATGAAAGAGGGGTAAAACACCTCGGGAAGAAGAGGAACTCCGTGTCTCGGCCAGCTGGTTACCAGTGCTCCAGGAGGGAGCAGAGCAGCTGGCAGGGGCTGAGGTAAATATAAGAATTTTAAAAAGGCAAAGCTCGCACACGCAGCAAATGAGGACATTGCATCTACCAGCGTGAAGGCATCGGGCTGACCATGTTAGCCTGCAGTGAAGGAGCTGGGAGGGCTGAGGACCAAGCAAGGGGAAACCAAATCGTCCAACAAAGAGGATGAACTGAGCTGAGGGAGGAATTACAGAGCACAAAACATTCCTGAATTGATAGGATCAAGTAACACAGAGACATTTATTTATAAGTTTGGAGCAGTACATCTGTGTTGTTGTATAAACTCTGATTTTATCAGTGATCCACCAGCATTAGGAGCAGTTGAATTGATATTTTTTTAATACACATCTGTGCATTCTCTCTAATCACAGCTCCATCCATGCCATCATCCTTCCTGGCTGCCAATACATTCCTTACATTCAGTGATATCCTGTGATACAGAAATCCAGGAACATGTTTCTGAAGAGTCACGACCAGAAATATACAAGTAACAGCACCGGTACTGTATTTTATTTTCGCTTAAGTGGTTAAAAATGTAATGCAATTTTTCAGTAATGATTAAATAAATTAATATTTTTTTGATTATGTCAAAGATCTGAGTAAAAGTTGAGTCATGCCTACCTATCAGTAAATCAATTATGTGCTGTAATTTGGTAAATTTAGCTGACTTTAACCACTAATCTTGGATGCTTTATTAAATACGGAAGAGTAGCAAGAAATTCCTTAGATCATCAGTATTGTCTCATCAGGAGTGGAAACAGAATGTTACCTCCTTCCATATCCTAGAAATCTGATGGGGAAAGGAGAGACACAGACAGAAAAGTGAGTTAATTATTCAAGAAGGAGTTTCCTCTTCAGCAAATTCTTCTCTCAGCTCAGCCAAACTTTGTCATTCCATGGCTTCTAATTTTAGGGAGAATTTGGATAGCAGGTCAGAACTTCAACATTTCCCTGCAGAGCCCATGGCACAGAAAATGCTCAAGTATTTTCAGTTCTTCATTAGTTAAGGGTTCCATAAGTGTCTCATGGTGAGACCCCACACCCCCAAGTCCTTTCTGTGTTCTCTTCCTTCAAAAATGTTCTTTGTTTTTGTGCTCAAGAAGGGAGAAAGGAGGAATAACTCAATAATGCTGCAATTTTAGCAGCATCCACCCCACTGTCCTTTCCATTCCCAGGGGTTCATTATCCCACAGGTCCCTTGCATCTGTCACAGGATGGGAACGAGCCCCCCGGGTGGAATTCAATCAATACCCTGACCTTCAGCAAAATCCTTTGTTTGGATCAAGTAGACAATGAAAAAAAAAAACATATTAAATGGGAAAATAGCATTTTCATGATAGGTAGGATACAGAATCCGTGGATGCTAAATTTGGGCACTGCTTGGGAAATGGAGACTGTGGGGTAGAAAGCATGGAAATGTGAGTTATTGTCATCCTAATTACTCCTGAGCTCTGGGATGTTTGTGAGATAGGGGAGAGATCTTCTGTATTTAATAAATAGGATAGGAGATCTGCCACATTTGCACTGAGGTCACCCATACACAGGCAGTGATTTGTCCAAGGTGTAAGATCTGTTAGAAAAATGGAAATAAAAAGGAAGCAGAGCTCATTTAGGGAACCTTCATTATTGGGTGGGGCAGAAGAGGAAAAGCAGGAAGATCTACAAGGAGATCACGTGGAGCAGAGCTTGAGAGATCAATTTTATGTTGGTTAAAGCAGAAAATTGGCCATATTTTCATAAGGGAATTGTCATAATTGTGTTCTCATGTTTTTAAAATGAAGCATTCCCCAAGGCAGTGAAGGATGGGGAAAATATCTCAGCTGAAGTGCTGGGCTTTAAAAAAACCAAAAAGTGGGTTGGTCACTTGTGTGGTGCTCTGAGAGTCGAGGTTAGAGGACCTGAGACTTTTTGGTGTTCTTGGGGTGTGCAACACAGCTTGTGATGTTACTGGACTGGTTGGGAAATGTGGAAAAACATGAGCAGGAATGTTAGCAAGCAGGTTTTTGTTTTTTGGTTTTTTTTTTGGTTTTTTTTTGTGAAAATTGTATTTTGATTGAAAGTTTTGGAGCAATTCTATAAAAGAAAAGCATTAAGTCTTCAAAATTTCTGCTGAAACTAAATGTCTTCTGGAAATGTTCTAGGAGTGGATAACAGGGTAACTCCTCCAACAGCTTTGAAAATAGAGGAGTTAAAGGAAAACATGCTCAGTTCACAGCCTGTTACCTTGATGGATATATTTTATTTCTTAATTTAACACATATTTCCAAATGAGGCAGCTTCCTGCTCAAATGGTGTTTCTATATCAAAATATCTGTGTTTTAGTCTGCCTTATTTGTAAATTAGGTAGGGAGATGCAAAATTCATGATCCCAGCCCTGCAGCCACTTTTCCTGCAAAAAGGTGTTTGAAGAAAATTTTGCATTATTAAATACAAAAGTCATATTTGGGAAGATCTATCCTAGTTAACTTTCCTTTTGAGTTCTTTATGAATTCTGGTACTTTTTGCATACTCAATCCTAACAAGAGATGACCAAAACATTCCACCTTCAACTTGTTTTATTATAAATTTTTCCAACAAAGGGCAGAGAAAGAGAAGATTTTATAAAATGTGAGAAGCTTCTTGAAAGGGAATAGATAAATGGGAAATATATCCATTTTCCCATGCTTTTATCATCTCAGATTCTAAAGACAGCTTGCATTCTTCATTGACAAACAGAGAGCCACTCCAGGAGTGTAATCATAGTAAAATTCACAGCTAGGATAATGTACAACTGGAATTGTGTCTGGAGGAGCTGAGGTATGCCTTGGAGGAATGCATTAGATGCTATGGTTAATTAACTAATTTACTCAATCAAGTTTAACAGTGGTTTTAGCTTTAATGGCACCATTACATTTTAATATGAAAATAACAGGCTGGGCTCCTGGCGCTCCCTGCAGCCCGCCCCCTCTCCAGCATCCACCTCACAACTGGGTTTTGATTTGTGAAGCCTTAAACCTGCTGTAATGTCAATCCCACACGTTGCAGCGTGTGCAGAGCCCTGTCCATGCCCACCCTGCACACCCAGCCTGCATTCCCCAGGAGCCAGGAGATCACACCCGTGGAGAGCCCAGTTAGCTCCTTTCACTGCTGTTTGAGGGGTGCTCTCAGAGGAGATCTGGAGCTGCTGCTCCCTGGCACAATTCCCTGCCTGTGCCTGCTTTCACAGCTGGGTACTACCAGGGAAAATGAAGCAAAGGGAAAAGTGCTTCACTCTGCTCCTGGGTTTGGTGAGGGAAGACAATTCTGTCTCATTAAAAATGTCATTCATGGACCCTTGTTGCCTCGCTCCTCTCTAAGAGGAGAACAGGCCACAAACTTCTCATAAAGAGCTGCAGAGGGAAGGGTAATCCTTATCTCTGTTCTCCCTGTGGAATGTGAAATAGAGATTGTTTATCTTCAGTGACCAATCCTGGTCCAGCTGTGTCTGGACTGGAGAAGGTCACGAGTAGTCTCAGATAGGTAAGTCAGAAGTAAGTGTGTAGTATAGCCTCTCTTCTTATATTATTAATGTATTTTAGTATAGATTTAATAAAGTATATTCAGCACCTCAAAAAGCCTTCTGATATCCTCAGACATCCTTCTCATCTCTCCCATGGGGCTGCCCCTGCGACTATTTCTACAGACCCTTGAGATGTTCCTGTCCCCATGGCAAAGTCCATCCTGGCTGCATTCTCCCCACACACACCTTGGTGAGGTTTTCTGCTTTATGAAACATAAATATTCCATGGATTCCTTGAGTTTCATCTCTTAATGTTCTTAGACAACCATGACAACCACACTTCACTCTGTATCTTAGTTTTGTCTGATCTAATTAATATTAAACAGTAAATTAAATGTGACTGGGGAAAATGCTGCTCCCCAGTATGCCACTGGTTTCCACCTGCAGCCCATCAGCAAGAAGTGTAGGGGGAATTGTGCCCCAAACTGACAAGGGGATGCAACTGATGCCTTATTTCTAGAACCATTTATTGGGATATGGAAAATGTAGCTTCAAGTTGTGTCAAGCAGAGAACATACAGCTCTCCCTGCCAATGGGTTGCTGTGGGTAAAATAGAAAAAGCCTCAGTTTCAGGTTGGGGTTTATTTGATAGTAAAACCCTTTAAAATATGGTCACCCAGAATGTGGTGACCATTTTTGGGAGGATTTGGTCTGGAAGTCCATGTGGCTTCCACAAGGCCCAGGCATCCAGTTGGATGGCTGGCACAGCTGAGAGAGCTCTGTTCCTTCGTGGCAGAAAGGATCTGAGTGCTTAGTAGGCACAGAATCCCAGACTCACTGAGTGGGGAAAAAAATCCCCAAGGTCACAGAGTCCCAGCTGTGCCCAATCCCAAATTTGTCCCCAGCCTGGAGCTCTGAGTGCCACATCCTTGGGCACCTCCAGGATGGGCATTCCAAACCTCCCTGGGCAGTTCAATTCCTGAGCACCCTTTCCATGGAGAAACTCCTGCTGATATCCAAGCTGGCCCAGCCTGAGGCTGTTCCCTCTCCTCCTGTCCCTGTCCCTGGGAGCAGAGACCAATCCCCACTTTGCTACAACCCCAAATCTCCCTTGGAAATTCCAGTGGCCAGGACAGAGCAGACAGAGCCACTGGGACTGTCCCCAGTGGGTCACACCCACGAGACCAGGATGAGGGTCGGGAGCAGCAGCTGGAAAAGGCAGAGATTCCTGGGGCAGAGCAAACCTTGCTGTGGGCACCCACATCCAGCTGATAATAGATTTCATCTGATTGTGGCAAGGGACAGTAAATCACAGCTAAACACTTCAACGTGATTTTATAGAGAATTTTTATTATCATAGGTACAAAGGCCGTACTTTGGAGATTAAGTGGGAAAAGTTTTACAAGGCAGTGGAGATAATGAATCACAAATTCCATGAGGGTGAACCTCCCGTGCTGAATCCGAGTGCAGCTGTCTCATATTTGCTCCGTGTGCATTTTGCTACCAGTAATTTTGTCATCAATTTTCATATTTTGTTTAAACATATTTGTCTTTTGGACAAGATAGGTCATATTTCACCCATTTGATGAATTTTCTCCTTGGTCCAGTTTTACAGGATTTGCACTTAATTAATTGCACAACCTTTAATTCGACAGACTGTTTTTAATGGCTGTGTAGTTTCAAATGCATATACAGGGAGAAATTTCAAAAAGTAATTGTTTTTATGTCACTACCATTGAAAGTTGCAATTATTAAAATACACAGATAATGGCATGGCATTCCTTAGCTGATGATCTTAAACATGCACAAGTTTTTAATGCAGATTTTTAGGAGGTTTCATGGAATTTGGGATATGACCTCTATATAGGAATATCCATTTACAGCCCCTGCAACTTTGCACAAACTCACAGATTCCACTTGGCAAATTTTGCCACGTGTGCTTTTGGCAAGATGAGCCTGGATTTAAATTTTTTCCCGGAATTATGCTGCAATTCCATTAAGAGTGGGTGACGGGGCTGCTTCATCAGGC
Source organism: Ploceus nigricollis (assembly GCA_013399945.1). Taxonomy (NCBI): domain Eukaryota; kingdom Metazoa; phylum Chordata; class Aves; order Passeriformes; family Ploceidae; genus Ploceus; species Ploceus nigricollis. Next base: position 149,613 of record VXBC01011973.1, read on the forward strand.
TGTGCTTTAAAGTGCTGAACAAATTTCCTACTTCCAAAGCTGGGGACAGCTCAGGGAAGGGAAGCCCACCTTTTCCTGGAGGAGCTCAGCACTGACAGCCAGGGCTCTCTTAAAAGCTTCTTTAGTTCTTATCAGGCTGGCAGGAGAGGGCCAGCTCACCCTGCTGCCTGCAGATGTGCCCATCAAACGTGTTTGTCAAGGCACCAGGCTGCTCCACGCCTGGTGAAAGGCAGACAGGAAGGAGTAGGCAAAGGTCAGTCCTTGTCAGCTCTCTGTAAATGTAATTGTCCTGGCAGTTTGTGAGGCTGCCTCGTTCCCTAGCAACTTTGGGTGTGCAGGAAGAGTTAAATACATATTGCTCAGGGTTGCTTTTTTCCCTAATTTTGGCGATAGGATTCTTTTTGTGTGTGATTTTGTTTTATTTATTTGCCTTTGTGTATATTTGGAGGTTTGTGTGCATAAGCTGTGAGCTCCCATCAGCAATTGTGTAAGGCTTCAAAAAGAAATCTGTTCCTGAGGACTCACTGACTTCTGAGTTGGAGGATAATCATGATAATTATTCTAGATCCTGGCTTCTTTTGTTATGTGGCTCTGAACAAATGTAATTTGTGAAACAAATTCCACACAGCCTCTGGTTTTGTGTTGGTAGTGGTGAGCTGGCATCAGGATCTGACCTGGTATCACGGAGTGCTTGGGGAGATCTTTTATGCTGGTGGTGATTAGATGGGGAACTTTAAAACTATATGTTTCTCAAGTACCTCCTGCTAATGACAGCCAAGAGAGCAGTGATTTTAAGGCAGATTTTTGTTTAGAGGAATGAATTTAGGGATTAAGCCAAGGCATTCAACTCCAGTGCAATTTCTAGGAGTTGTCCCTACTTACACAAAGGATGAATTAAACTCATTTATCTTATTGAAGCCCAAGACAAAACGTGGGGCTCACGTGTGCTGGGGACTGGCAGAGCTCCTCTGACCAGGAGGTGCTGAGAGGGATGGTCCCAGCATTCCCAGTTGGGGGCTGTGGGATGGTCCCAGCATTCCCAGTTGGGGGCTGTGGGATGGTCCCAGCACAGCCCAGTTTGGGGCTGTGGGATGGTCCCATCATTCCCAGCTCAGGGCTGTGGGATGGTCCCATCATTCCCAGTTTGGGGCTGTGGGATGGTCCCATCATTCCCAGCTCAGGGCTGTGGGATG
>VXBC01011973.1:150881-169347 GCA_013399945.1 Ploceus nigricollis
GCTCCTCTGACCAGGAGGTGCTGAGAGGGATGGTCCCAGCACAGCCCAGTTTGGGGCTGTGGGATGGTCCCATCATTCCCAGCTCAGGGCTGTGGGATGGTCCCCAGTCCCAGTGCCCGGCTGGGAAGGGCCAGCTGAGCTGGTGGGAGTGGTCAGGGCTGGCCAGGAGGGTGGACAGGGATTTGTGGAATATCCTGAGCTGGGAGGGACCTGCAGGGATCATCACCGCTGCCCAGACCCCCCAAGAACCCCACCCTGGGCATCCCTGGCAGAGCTGTCCAAGCTCTCCTGGAGCTCTGGCAGCCTCAGGGCTGTGCCCAGCACCCTCTGGGGAAGAACATTTCCCAGTATCCAACCCAAAGCTGCCTTGTTGTTCTGGTTCTGTCACATTAACCTGGCTAAAGAGCAGCTAAACACAGCACAGGCTGAGGTATAATTAATTGATCTGCCAGGTCATAGGCTGTTCCCTTTCCAGCAGCTAATATTCCCTTTCCCTCCATTTTCCAATGGAGTCACAACGCTTTCACAGCGTTCAATGTGATATTGATGCAGGTGGAAATGCCTCCAGAACACTGCATTAATCCATGTTATTTGAATTTAACAGACTAAATTTCCTCCTGTTCTTGTTCCTTTGACTTCAGCAGAGTTCCACGAGCACACAACTTGTTCCAGTGAGTTTCACAGTGTTGCTGGCCATCAGTAATTCCTCCCTCCACTCCTTTCTTGGCTTAACTGATGGAACCTTCACAGATGGGCCTGGTGGTTAAATTGCTGGGTGGCTGGTGCAGGCAGCAGTAACTCTTTGTTCACCACTATACACGAGTTTTCTGCTCATCTGTAGGTTTGTAAATCTACAGTTCAGGGTGAGGCTGTGCCTATTGAGGCAACTGGAGAGTTTAGCACTCCCACACAGGCAGGACTTGCTCTGGGTTGATTTTCAGGCTTTGTCTTCCCATGTTCTGCCCAGGGTGGGGAGCAGGGGCTCATCCTGTGGTGCTGAGGATGCTCTGTGGAAGCACGGCACTGCAGAGCCTTGCCCAGACTCTCAGGAAGCTGCAGGTAATTTTATATCCAGGCTGGTTTTTTCCTTCCCTCTCCTTTTTTTTTTTTTTCCTGAACTCTGGTAATGAAAAGCAAAAAGGAAGTTGCTAAGGTGAGAGGAGAAAATGTTGCAGGCCTGCTTCTCTTCTGTTCATCTTTTCAAGAACTCAGAATAGTCTGCTGTGGAGAGAAAGCAAGGGCCTGAGGTCCTTGGGGATGGATTTTCAGACAGCTTCACCCTCCTCTCCAGGAGCAGATTTGCAAATTTGGATCACAGGCATGGGCAGGTAACAGGCAGGTGTCTGCAGCTGGGACCTCAGGGGTCCAGAAGTGGAAACCAGGAGGTTTTAGTGAGGTTGGGCTGTGTGAGGTTTTCAGCTGATTTTCGAATTGCCATCAGCCTCCACAGCCTTTTCAAATGTGGTCACAGCAGACCTGACTCAGGTGGATTTGTGGAACCAGAGCAACTTCCAGCTCCAATTTCACAGCCTGTGGCAGAGGAGCACATCCCTGCAACCCTCCAGGGCTCAGGGACTCAGGATTCTGCTCCTGGCACAGGGCCCTGGCCCCAGGTAGAGGCAGAGTTTGCTGGGTTTGTTCCTTGTAAAGATTTACAGCAACTTCATGAGTCCATAGCAGAAAGAGTTATAAAGGAGGAGCTGGAATTCAAGCTGTGTCCTGGTGAGATTCTCATCTTTGTTCCTTGCAGATGTTAAGTCACTTTGAGATGCAAGTAATTTCTTTGAAAAAGCTTTCTTTGGGGCTGAAATCTAATGGCAGGAAATTAGCTGTTAATCCTGTCTTTTCTTGGACAGACCAGACATGCATAATAAACTCCCCCTTGCCTCCTCCTGCCTGCCCAGTGATTCAGTTTGACCTGAAAGCAAACATTTTCTTCCAAGAAAGACAATGTTTATGAGGTGCAGCCCCAGCTTGGCTCTGATGATTAGAGACACATGGATCAACCTGTGTGAAAGCTGGGATGGCTGTTTGAAAGGAGCCCTGCTCGGGAGGGCTGAGATCACCAACCCTGCGAGAGTAAACGAGCAGCACCAGCCTCACATGTTCCAAAGCTGCACCCAAACTCCCAAACCTGCACCCAGACTCACAAACCTGCACCCAGACTCCCAAAGCTGCTGGGTAACCCTTGCTCCTGGGGAGCACAAGGCAGCAAAGCTCTGGGATTTGTCTGGGAAGGAGCCACATCTCATCCCTGTCCCTGATTGCTCCTGCTCAGGGGGCTCTGGGAGAGGCATGGCCCAAAACTGGGGATAAGGTTGCATCACCTTGGTCTTCCAGCAGATTTTGGCTGCTCACACAACCCCTGGGTCCTCCCAAGCTCTCAGCAGCTCTGCAGAGACACTGACTGAAATAGGCAATGGGGATATGGAATGGTTGGGGTTGTCATTTCATCAGAGATAGAAACCCCTGTGTCTAGGAGATGTTGTCAATACTCACTGTTTGCCATTACATTCTCCCATGGATTTAAAAGAAATAATCATTTTTCCAGAACTAATCAGGAAAAACAGCAAGCATGATGGTATAGTCTGGTGACCAAGTATCAGAGACAATTTCACAATTTCTCTTGTGTGCACTAGATCTCACATTCCAGTGGGGTAGAAAAGCCTTTTGTTTCCCCATTTTAACCCTCACAACTCCACAGCTGCTGCTGTAACAGCTCCTGGGCACAGGTAGAAAGGGTGAAGAGACACTTATGTTATTTTCTGCTTATGTGCCTGAGAAGATTTTGTTATTTCAGGGCCTGCAGCAGATGAAAGAGGCACCTTTGAGAAACTGGGAGAAGTTCTTCTGCTGAGCAGGAGCATCCATTCAATCTTGAGCTCATTGCTTCTGGTGGGCAAGCATTGAATCAGGCACTGTGATGGGATCCCAGGCAGCTCCTTCAGCTTCTGCCAGCCCTCCTCAGCCAGGAATCCTGGGACAACGAAAAGTGGCAGGGAAATAAAAAGTGACTACAGGTCCTTTCAACTGTGCAGTGGGGGTACTGTAACTGAGAGGAGAGCGTGCTGGGGTGGCAGTGAGGAGTTTGTGGGACATGGAGCAGGCGTGGATGGAGGGATGTGTTGGATGAGGCAGTGCCTGCAGAGAGGGCACTGCTCAGCCCTGCCCCTCTGGGGGGCCTGGGAGACAGGTATTTAGGGGTATTTAGGGGTATTTATGGATATTTAGGGGTATTATTTATGGATATTTAGGGTATTTATGGGTTTATCCTTCAAACAACACCCCACGGCTCTGCCCAGGCTTCTCAGTCCTGGCAGACTGGAGGAGACATCAACATGGAAATCAGTGGGAGCCTTTGTTCCTCCGCTGATTCCATCTGTAGGTGAATTTAGAATCACAGAAGGATCATGAATCCAGCCCCTGGCCCTGCCCAGACACCCCAAAATCCCACCCTGTGCATCCCTGGCAGCAGTGTCAAGACTCTCCTGGAGCTCTTGAAGGTTTGCAGCAGTTTCCAATCCCAGGGGAGCCTGGTCAGTGCCCCACCACCCTCTGGGGGAAGAACCTTTTCCTGAATCCCACCTAAATCCCTCCTGGCCTAGCTCCAGCCGTTCCCTGGGTCCTGCCTGTGGTGAATTCAGCCCCACAAACCCCTCAGAGAGGCGCTGGGCACTGTTCCCATGGTGGGCACAGGGTGCCAGGGTGGCTGTGAATTGTTGCTGTCACCCATGCACGAGGTGCTCCCTCTCTCCTCTGATGCATTGTTCTTTATTCCTGCTCTCCCTTATCTCTAAAAATAGCAATGCTGCAACATCTGCTTATTTAAGTAGTTCCATTTGGTCCTAAATCCATCAGGTTCTTGTAAAGAGGACTTTAATAGGTCATTTTTCGAGTGAATGGCTGGGAGTTACTCAAACTCCTTGGGCTAGGAAATGGCATTACATACTTCTCTGTTGCATTGATTAATTATTTTTTTTTTAAAAAGAATAAGCCATTTTGAAATTTTAGTTAAACCAAAAGGAATTGAAGTGAAATTCATATGCCAGGCAGCGGCCTTGTGAAATGTAAACTGAGTTATAAACCTATAGGAAATGGATTTTATTATGGAAATGTAAACTGTCCCCTAAGCATAGCAGGGGGAGGTGATGCTGTAACAACATACAAGTAAGTAATAAACAATAGCCAGTATTATATCAGATGGCTGGGTACAGCTAGAATTGTATCTGTTTGGGTGTTGAATTATCCCCAAATTTGAATTATGGGCATATAATTCAAATTATCCCCTTCCAGCCATATAAAGTCTGACAGACATATTTTTTTAATATACTTCTTGTGCTGTTTTGCATTATGTCACATCCTCCAGCGTTAAAACCACAGCTTTCCTAACATGATTCATCAGAAATCAGGGGGGAAAAAGAGTTGAGATCTGATATAGTGAGTACTCTTAAATTACAGAGCAGCTTGGAGTGCAGTGTGTGAGACAGAGGCAGGGTGAATAAGTATGTCTGAGGCTGTCATGTCCATGAACTGGGAAACTCACTGGCTCACTGAATCATTTCCTGGTCCTCCTGCTCATCCATCGACACCCAGAGAACCAGGCTGGGCTTGCTGAGATGAAAGCCAGAGTAATTCAGAGCCAGCTGTAATTCTTTATAAAACATACACCAAGTATTTTTGTTGACTCCTGCATGACATTTCCAAGGTGGCTGGGAAGCCAGGCCATTTGTTACACAGGATCCAGATCAATAGAAAGCACAGAGGAAAACAAGTCAAGTTAACATCCAGTGGAGAGGACAGGACAACTTCCAAGTTTGCACATCTCAGCTGTGCTCAGTGTACATTTCAGGGGAACATCCTGTTCTCCACAACGTCATTTGCAATTACTGAAAAATATGAAGCATGAGGAAAAGCTACTGCCTTATGAATCTGTAATTGTCAGAACTGACCAGTGAGTAGAGCAGAGGCGTTTGCTCACCCTTTTCTCACCCTTTTCCTTCTGTAGCTTTTCTGTCTGACCAATGGCTCATTTTTGTAATGCAGATTCCACAAATATCAAGTGCTCTGGCACACCTGAATTCTCCCTTTCACTACTGCCAGCTGCTTTATCCCCCCCAAATTACTACATTTTAGCATACCAGAGAACATAATACATCTGAAAAACCTAAATATGCATTTTTTGTCAGACATGATCTGTCAAAGATGAATATAATTTTCTGTATTGGTTCTCAAATAATCTTGATCAAATTTCATAGTGAAGACTCTTGCTGACTTCAGGGGCTTGAGGACTGAAAGTTCTCAGGGAGTCTGGGCTCATGTTTCAGGATCTGATTTAAAGGCTAACTTTTCAAACATCCCTTGTTTGATTCAGAACCTTGTACAGACTCAGGACTTTCTTCATCTCGTTTTAAGGATCAAGTGTATTCCCCCTTGTATTTTGGATGCTGTCTTAGCTCAGGGAAGTTTATAACCAGGCTTTTAGTGTGTCCTATATTAAAAGATGGAAGGGTAAAAAGATTGCACCTCATAGGTTTGTCCACGAAAATTGTTCCTGGCTAAGATTTAAAAGAATTAACACATCACCTGGACTTTGCATGTGAAGCTTTAACTTTTTGATAAACAGCAAACTCATCTCCTGCTGTGCCAGCTATTTTTAACCCACCTTGTGAGTATGCTTTTTTTATTGCTTTATACAGCATATCTGATTCTCTCTAAAGCACAAACTAAAAAATCTATCGGGCTGTCATTTGCTGCAGAGTGCCATCTATCATCATGCAGCTTGGCAGCTGTAGTGCTGAGAGGGAGGGGGAGCCGGGGCAGGAGGCACAGTCAAGGACTTTCGCATGTAGCACCAAAAAAAAACCCCTTGTCACAATTATTTATGGCTCTTGCTGGGGCACATAATAGGACACATAAAACCTCTGTTTCGGTGCGGAGCAGCCTCCCAGCCCCGCTGCCGTGGCGGAGTCGGGCGCAGGCAGTTTTGCTTTACACATACATTTCCTGAACATTGTTCATTTCCTGAACAATGCCGAGCACTTGGGAAGTGACAGTGACAAATTCTGGAGGCTCTGGCTGCAGCTCTGCAGGCTGGTACGGGAGCAGGGGTGTCAATAATCGAGGAAGGTTGCCAATGACACCAAAACGCCACCGCGACACTCCCCGTGTTCTCTGCGACGCTTTCATTCTGAAGTTGCAGGAAAGTTCTTGAGATGAAAGTGTCAGAGGAACCTGTGCCAAGAAACAATTCCTCCTTATTTGATCCTCTGTGTAGTTTGATCTCACGATAACTCCAATGCTGTTGTTCCAGAGCGGCCCCATGAATATGCAGCAGTTTCTGTGAGTGTCAGCCCGCTGTGTTAGAGGGGTTTTTGCAGGGTCTGTGGTAGCAGCCCCTCTGCACGGCGTGCCTGACCCTGCTGAGCACTGGCCCCTCTGGTTCAGGTCCCACTGATGGATTTCTGGCTGCTCCTCTCGGGGTGGCAGCCGTGGAGAGCTGTGCTGCTAAGGAAACCACGGCTTGGTAATTAAACATAAAACTCGGGTCCCGTCCAATAAATTGTCGCGCTTGCAGTTTCTTCAGAAAGAGCAGAGACAGATATTAACCTTGATGTCCCCATTAAAGTCCTCTGATACACTTTTTATTTCCCATATCTCATAGCATTTCTGAGCTCCAGTGTTAAGTACCAGACTCTTTAATTAGCACAAGAGAGGCCAGGATAGGTTTGCTCCTCTGGAGCAAATCAGTTTTGAAGGGACGATCCACAAAAACACCAAGAATACAAATTAAACAGAAGCACCTTGAGCACAATGGATGTCACTTTCCTCAAGGAGCCACAGGCAGCATTCAGGTACCCACAGAAACTGTGCCTAAACCCACCTATTAATAAATCAGGGTTACTTTATTGAAGTGGAATGAACCTGCCCTCTTCCTGCAGGAAGGAAGGTGGTGGCTTTGGGACAGCGTCAAATGATAGAACATGCCTAGAAAAAAAAAAAACAACTGAAAGCCCACGTTAGCAAGAGTTGAACTGTAATTTTTTTTAATGTGGTTTTTCTGTTGAACTGAGTGACAGAAGTTCACTCAAGCTTGTTTCTCACAAGCATGTTCCCAGAGCAGTTCCTACAGGGCAGAAGTGCTCCTGCAGGAAGCAGGGTTGGTTTAGGGCTTTACATTCCCCCCTCAAAGCTCCCCCTAACCCCAGTCCTCTGCAGCAGAGTTCCTGTAGAACAGAGGTGCTCTGGGCAAGTGGAAATTGGAACAACTGGGTGCTCTTTACTTCATCTATACCCTGAGAGTCCCAGGCCTTTTCTCCTCGTGGCTTCCCCCTTCACAGCCTGAGGGGGACAAAAAATGCCTTTTTGGGGTATTTGGGGAAAAGTACAAATAGTGAACCCGTGAGGTTTTTTGGGGTTTACATTTGCTAGACCTGTAGAGTAGCTAGAGAAACAATGATAGTGTTCCTCAGTGTGGTTCATCTGGTGGAGTTGATCTTATTCTCCATGGAATTTATTTCCCAGTCATATGGAGATGGTTTGGTTGGTTTGTAGCATGGGGATACCACAATTAACAGAATGTATGAATGGTGCAGCCTTTAAACTGGTGGATTTGGAACCTCCCACTCCCAAAGAAAGTCTGCCCAAGAAAGTTCTTTCCAATGCTAATATAAGAATCCTTGGAAAGCAGAGGGGAAGGGAGCTGCAGTGGATACAGAAATTGTAGACTTGATCATTTCCTTACCAACTGTTCTTAATAATTGTGCTCAAAAGTGCAGGGTGCATTTTTACATTTCTGATTTTCTGAGTGTGCTTAGAAACTGCTTTGCCCACTCTGAGGTTGTAAATTACCAAGTAATTAGTATTAGAAGGCAAAAATATCATTTAAGGTTTATATTGGTGTGAAAAAACAAAGAACGCCCCATCCATTCTGCTGCCACCTGAGTGCAGCACAGGAGGTTTCCAACAGCTAAAAAGTGCATTCTTGTAAAAGATTTTTACATTATTTCCAATTTTTAGAAGACAAAATATTTTTATTTATTATACAAATACTTTTAACTCTTTGCCCCCTACTGACTCTGACACGATCAGAGCTTTTCCATGAGCCACCACAGCATGTTTCCAGAAATTTTGGTTTTTTTTCCAAACCAGTCCTTCACAAACTTTCAGCCCATTTGGGGTTTTAATCCTTGTGATGCCCCACCACGTTGTTCCTCGCTCGAGACTGACACCAATTTAGTGAGATGTGGCAAACATGCAGCTACCAAGGAAATAGTTTCCTTAGCAACACGGAGCTCCTGACACCACTCCACACGGAGCCCACTTCAATCCCACTCGCTGGGGTGGCTTCTCCTGGTTTCTGGCTGCTCTTTGCAGCTGCACAAAGCAGATGTTGAGGCCNATACTCTGAGGCCCAAATTGTGCTCTCATCATCTCCATGAAAGGAGGAGTCCATGAACAACCACTTGCAGCATCCAAACTTTGGGGTTTAGCAGGGCACATCAACGTTTAAAACGCCCAGGGCGCAAGGCTGAGCTTAACAAGGTTCCTGTGGCTGTGAGCTGAGCCCAGCTGACAGATCCAGCATTTAACAGAGCTTAATATAAAGCAATGGGAGGAAGAAGTCTTGGTGGCACTGCTGACACAGTTTTTCAGTCAGAGGTATTTATGTGCTGCTGATGTAAGGGGCCTGTGGAAATGCAACGTTAAGTTTAGGGCTGATAAAAATAAAATAAACATTCCCCAATCCCAAACGGGAATTGTTGCATCCAACTCTCCTATCACGGAAAATAGCAACAAAAATGTTGGCTTTGGTGGGGGAGGGAAAGGCTGAACCTGTTTCAGTGGAATTTTGGTAAAAAAAGTCCCATACAAGTTCAAAAAAAGTAATTTCACCACGACATTCCTTGTTGGTTGAATTTTAACTGATACCTTGGTTCTGCTTTCCTGATTTGGCACCAGTATTTTATGGGATGGCCCAGTGTTAATGGTTGTACCCTAAGCCCAGAGGATATTTGAAAGCAAATCCCTGCTCTGCCACATTTTCCTGTGCAAGTCCCCACGGACTCAAATTTCCAAAGGGATCAGAATATTCCCAGTTTGGAACAATCCCCAGGAGACCCTTGATGAGGAGATGATTTGGGGAAAGTGCTAAATGCTGATTTAACTCTCAAAATCAGATCTCCTTGAACTGTTCCCTGTTAGCACCCAAATTTTAATGGCAGTTTTGCTGTTGCTTAAAAGATGTGAAGTTTAATTAAATATTTTTTCTTAAAATAAAAAGGAATGAAAATAGTTTTTTTGCCATGCTGTACATAAGAAAAACAGCACAGAAGTGCTAAATATATAATATTTAATATAAATTTAATAATATATAAATTAATAAAATTAATATAACTTCCAAATAGCTTCTAGGTAAAATTCAGTGGCTTCCCTTTGCCAGCTTTTACCATTTGGGGCAAATTTTGAATGAAAGTCTCTCCTGAAACAGGCAGCAGTACCTGCATGGTCTTAAAAAAACGCTGTTAGTTAATTTCCACTGTAATTGGTTAATTAACACTCTACAACAAAAGGAGAATATTGCAAAGGTGAAAAAAATATCTGTTCTATTTCAAACATGAGAATCAGCAAAAACTCCTTGGAATCAATAAGAATCTTTATGATGCTTTGGCCGTAAAGATCTGATTTTGAAATTAAAGCCCTTTTTGCTTGCACATAAATAAATGTAGAAGTTACTGCACAAATATCTCGAGAAATACATTTGAGATCATTAATATTTGCTGGAATTAAACTATTAGTTTGCCTTTAGCCCCACTGAGCTGAACTCTGGATAGATCCTGCTTTGTGCTGAGCTCTTGGAAATAATGTTTTGCCAAAAAAAATTAATATAACTGTAAAAAATTGTGCATCTTGAAGACCTGAAATCACCTGCTTTGGGGACTGTTTTGTTTTGTTTAATTTCTGTATCCCTTTCAAAAGTGGCAAACCTGTGCCATCCATTAAAGAACTTTTAGCTGCTGGAGTGCTGTAATTCAGTTGCTGTTTCAGCAGTTCCACACGGAGCCTCTCCCTCATTCCGAATGGTTGTGATTTGATTATCTCTTCCCTGAACCCTGGCAATTCTGTGGATTTCCTTTTGTGTAATTAGATGGGTTTGGGCTGAAAATCAACAATATTTCCTAGCCACTGGGTTTAGAAATCCTTGCTAGAAAGGACACTTGTGATAAAATGATTTTTTTTATTTTTATGCAAATTGCAAGTATTATAACCTGCCATATAACTTTAGCATCAGTTCTTCAATTTGAGGAAATGTTGATTTAAAGCATAGCTCAATACAAAATTTTCAGTGAAGTGTAATAGTAAAAAACTCCAGAAAATTCCTTCCTTAAAATTATCACACTAGTTTGCCCAAAGACAGAGTTTCGTTTTAAAAAGAAATTTAAAACTTTGAGCTAGGATAGTCTTTAAAAATATATATTAAAAAACTTCTCACTACTAAAGTCACATTCATAAATATTAAGTAATAATATTTATATTCTATGTATCTAAGTGATAAATATTAAATATTGAGAATTATTTGTAACTACATCAATGATATCTAATGCAGGGTCAGGTTTGGGGCTTTCTTGATACATTTGTAATTTGACTTTTAGTAAAAAGAGCCAAGATGGTTACACTGGAATAACGAAAGATAATTAAAGCCTCGTTTACTCCATAGTGCAATTTTTCCCAGAGTATCCACTAAAATATTCCTACAAACTCATCCTGTGGAATATTGGCTGCACCCTGAGCTTTGCTGGGACCTTCCTGGTGGGGCAGCAGCTTCCAAACCTCTTCCCAGTCTCAGTCAACACCTGGATCAACACCTTTCCTTCCCTGGTGTGGCTGTGAAAATGGGGCTCTGCATTGCTCCTGAATCCCTGGTGATCCATCCCCTCCTCCTGAATTCCTGGTGATCCATCCATTCCTCCCAAATCCCTGGTGATCCATCCTCTCCTCCTGAATTCCTGGTGATCCATCCCCTCCTCCCGAATNCTCCTGAATTCCTGGTGATCCATCCCTTGCTCCCGAATCCCTGCTGATCCATCCCCTCCTCCCAAATCCCTGGCAATCCATCCCCTGCTCCCAGATCCCCATTAGTCCATCCCTTGCTCCCGAATCCCTGGTGATCCCTGGTGCCTTTGTGCCTCCAGCTGGGAGCAGCAGTCTCTGTCCCTTCCTGTCCTGTCAGTGCCAGCTCTGCTCATCACAAACACAACCCAGCCCAGCCAGCAGCCAGTTCCACGGGCAGCTCATCCCAAAGGCAGCTCCAAAGCCTGTCCCAAAACACCTGCCTGTGGTGTCACACAGTGCTCATTTCCACCTGACCCCTGCTGGGTTGGAGCAGGTGAGCTGGAAGGGATTGAACCTGATCCTGCTGCAGCTTCCCCCAGCCCTTCCCTCCCTCACACTCAGCCCAGGTGAGATTTCCTTTTTTTCTGGAGACAGACATTTCAATTTCATTCCTTCGTCTCTGGTGGTTAACGATGCCAAAAAAGTAACATTAGGGATACGTTAGGACTTCAGCTTTTCTGACACTTATTAAAAACTCCATGTGAGGACAGGGCTGCCTGTCGAGGTCGCTCAGGCAGAAGTGCTGTGGCACAGAGCCACGGGAAACTGGGCCACTAATGAACTCCTGGGATCCCTCCGGCTGCAGATGCTCCAAACTTCTCCAGCAGTTTCAAAAAAAAGGGGGTGGGAAAGGGTGTGCATCTTTCTAAAGTCTTTTCCAAGTGATGGGGTGGAGGGGGCAGTGAATTTTGCAAGACCGTGGGCTCCCCAGAGCAGGATTGTGCCAGGACAGGGAAGAGCAGCTGTCAAATCTGATATCTGCAAGGGACACAGTCCAGGCCAGAGCATCCTCCTGCCTAGAGCACAGAGCAGGGAATTTATAGGGATTGATAGCCACAATATTAATCATCCACCTGCGTGAGCTTTGCCAGGCTGGGCTTTTGAGTGAGCTCTGCCAGGCCTTTCAAGGCCAGGTTTGGACAGGGCTTTGAGCAACCTGGTCTAGTGAAACACAGTCCATATTTCTTCTCATTCCAGAATGGTTTGGGTTGGAGGGCCCTTAAATCCCACCCAGTGCCACCCCTGCCATGGCAGGGACACCTCCCACTGTCCCAGGCTGCTCCAGCCCATCCAGCCTGGCCTTGGGCACTGCCAGGGATCCAGGGGCAGCCACAGCTGCTCTGGGAATTCCAGCCCAGCCCTTCCCCACCCTCACAACCAGGAATTCCTTCCCAATATCTAATCCCTCTTGAACCTGGCCTCTTCCTGCAGCTCTTCTCCTCCATGCCCTGACTTGACTTCACTGAATGTTAAATAAGACCCAGAAATGTCTGGAAAAATTCCAGTAATTCTGTTTTGGTGGCAAATGAAACCTGAAGAGTCTTTGGGCAAATTAGTAAGGTTGATCCTCACCATTGCATTATGAAGTCTTCAGCGTGCACTGAATTTCCTCTTATCCATATTTATATCTGCTGCTTGCTGTTTTGCTGATAAAAACACCAGCCTGATTTCAAGTGCTCTGCCTTGAGCAAACTGCACAGAAATAGGAACATTTCTGTAACACAACATCCCCTAACAGGTAAATGGTGCTACAGGACAAGCTCCTCCTTAGAGCAGGCGTTGTCAAACACAAGAGGGTCACAAAAGCTGAAATTCTGGGGAGCAGCAGCCTTGGGATTGTGGTGTGAGCTCCCACCAGCAGCTTGGAAAGCAGGGAAAATCCAGCGACTCCTGGTCTGGAAACTGCTCCGTGTTTCTGAGGTTAATGAGAGGGGAATTAAGCACATGTGGTATCTCTGAGCTGTTTCTGTAAGAGCTGCTAATGTAGCACAGAAGTAATAAACCAATAAATTAAAGGTTCTTAATTATCATTAGAAAATATTGCTATCTTTAAATGCAGATGCAAACTAGGGAGAAAAGAAGTAAAGAACTTTCTGTTTTTAAATTAGCATGAATTAAGAAAAAACACAGCTTGGATTTTCATTCTGACTTGTTTTAACTGGGGAGATGCTGAATATGCAATGATTTTTTTTTTACATTAATAATAATAGGAAATGGTAGATAGTGGCATCTCAGCACAATTCTAATTTAATGAGAAACAATAAAATAGTTTTCCAAAGGGGCCTATTTAGGTCCAAGAAAGGGGGATATTAAACTTTCAAGATTTATTTTACTTTCTTTAAGGTGTGCTGATGTGCATTTTCTATGACTATATCCTATCTGCTGATTAGATCTTCTATAATTTCTGTGCTTGGAAAAGAGCTGATATTCTTTCAACTGGATAATGTTGAAAAGGTGTCAAGCAGGGCACCTTTTTCCTAATTGTGGTTGGGTTGATCTACATTGCAAAACATCTCCTTTGGGGAAAGGAAAGGAAAGGAAAGGAAAGGAGAAAGGGAGAAAGGGAGAAAGGGAGAAAGGAAAGGAAAGGGGAAAGGGAGAAAGGAAAGGAAAGGGAGAAAAGAAAGGAGAAGTAGAGGAAAGGGAAAAGGAAAGGAAAAAGGAGAAAAGAAAGGAGAAGGAGAGGAAAGGAAAAATGAAAGGAAATTCTTGATCCACTTGTGCAGGCCTGGATCTTACAGAATTTAGAAAAGAAGGAGAATCATAAACACAGAAAATATCGCAGAAGCTTCATGTCTTTGCCAGAAAAATTCCACCACAGTGTGAGACACCTTGCAGGGGACAGGGAAAAGGAACTGGAGTCACTGGGGGATATTTCAGTGTCTGTAGAACAGACCTGAGCCATCACCCGCTGCATCATCTGTCTCACACTCTGGGAAACTGATAACAGATTTTTAGGATATTTTACTTTGCTAGAAATTCCTCTTATTTACCTGTTTTTTCCTGATTTCTTTGCAGAAACTGGTTGTATCTTCCACACAATAATCCATCTCACAGAATGAGAGCTTTAGTTCTAAGCCACAATCCCAAGCTCTGCTCAGAGCAGTGCTCTGGGAAGGGTTTTGGGATGCCCTGCTCAGCCAGATACACTTGCTACTATTTAGGCTTCAAAATAGAGATTTACCCTAAGAAGGGCAGGATAGGAGGGCAGCATTTGGGCAGTTTTAAGTTAATAAATTAAATAATTATTTCAGGAACAGCAAGAATGCTGATTTTTGGATCATTCATTACTGACTTTGTTTGCAGTGATCCTGCCTGACTCCAGTCCTTTGGAAGGCCATTTTGGATAAATTTCAGCAGACATCATTATGATCAAAATATAACATATATTTGTACTTAAAGCACATAATTAACTACTGGAATTCATATTTAAACCATGCTTTGCTCATTTCCGTTTTCTGTAATGTCTCTTTAGTTCTCTTTTTTTGTTGTTGTTGTTCCAAAGGTCTCTGTTAAAAAACGCTCTTCCTTCCGAAGGACACTTGCTGTATAATCCTTTGTTAGGATAACAGGACCATCTGGTCCCATCCATCTCCCTCCAATTTGATGCTGGGTTAATTGCACCCTGTCAGCAGGCGTGATTGACACCATGTTTTCTCTCCTCACCAAGAGGAGTCTATTAACAATGCTGTTTGTCTGAATTCTGGGACATCTTTTCACAGCTGCTTGTGTGGGACCATCCACTCTTCCCAAGTTTTGCTCTCAGCCATTACAATGAAAATACATAAAAAGTGAATTAATAATAGCTGTGCTCCAATTTGGTGGCTAGGTGCAACCCAGTGCATTCTTCTCTAAAATGGAATAAGCTGGTTTGGAAACAGTAAATTAGGGGGTTCATTATTGCTTTAGCAGAACAACAATGGGATCTCTCTTCATCCTGTTGTTATGCATTGTCCCTGCAGCATGGCATGAATTAATGGGCACAATTCCTCTGACTTCAACAGAGCTCTATTCATTTATCTTAGCCTGAATTTGACCTCAAGTTGTAAAATATTTCATGCACAATCCTTGAGTTTCCCTGTAGATAGAAGCACTGAATAAACTCGGGCAGGTGCTCAGTGCAGCATTGTCACTGTCCCCATGTCACCAAACCACTGCCAGCTCTGACCTGGCCAGGCTCTGCTCCACTCTGCCTTTGGGATCTGTGTGTTTCATCCAAAGGATCCACGCTGGATCCTCTCCTCCTGTGACGTCTCACTGATGCCTTTTTGGGACTACCTAAAACCAGAGGCCAGACAGAATTGAGGGAATAAAAAGCAGTTCTATTTATTGAAGGGCCTTCAGGTTTATTTCAGGCAGACAAAGCCCCCCAGGGGCTGCATCCACATGGATGACAGGTCATGGGTTTCACACTTTTGTAAGTTTGGCCCATTTGCATATTGGGGTTAATCTGCCAATTACAGCTTCAGGTAATGAAGTCATTTACCCCAAGTTTGCTGCCCCCAACTCACTTTTGTTTGCATCTCTCTGGCCTGAGGCAGTGAGGTGTCCTTGATTGCCAGGCCTGGAGAGGAATTGTTGTGTCTGCCCCAAATGGGACAGCAGCAGCTCACACTGTGTGTGGAGTTTAGAGTTACACACTGAAGAACTGCAGGGTTACAAATAGATGGACAATATAAAAGCTAAAATCCTAAGGCATCATCACCACAGTGCCCAAGGCTCCTGCCCTGCTCTCCTGCTCCCACAGCACCCGATTTCCAGCTCGTCCTCTGATGGACAGCCCAGATTCACTGCTTGCCATGAAAAGAAATGGCCCAACTAATTCATCATTTTAAGCAAAGCCAGTTTAACAACTCCACGGGTTTTACTACTCAGACTCCTGCAAGCCTCAATTTGTGCTGCTTAAATCACTCGATGGGGAGAGCTTCAGCCTCACGGCTCGGCTGGTTCCTCACTTTGCACTTGCTGTTGCCAGCACAGCCCTGCCACCAGGGTCTGACATTAGGAGATAACATTTTGTGCCCACTGACTCCTCCTTTCACATGTGCTGACATTCAGCTGAGGGAACTCGTGCGTCATTTTCCGAGGCGCAGTTCCTGTTCAGAAAATCCACTTCTACTGAGGCTGCACTGATTCAAACTCCTGCAGAGGCGCTGCAAATAAAGCACAAACAGGTAAAACAACGTGCAGCAGTGAGCAAGGTGCTGAACATTTAAAAGAGGCCAGTTCTCTGCTTGGTTGGGAATTTTACTCTGGAATGCTGCCTGACTGCTGTTGTGTTTCTCCAGAGTGATTTTACTAAAATTTGATGTTTTCAAGGTTTGTTGAGAAAGATTGGTGGGGTTTTTTTATGTCCAGTGTCATCCGGTCAAAGTAAGACAGAGACTGGCTTCAGAGCAGCTGAAAGCTTTTTAACAGCAGTTCTTCTGTTTGCACAAAAATATCTCCAAAGTAACTGAGTGATCTCACACACAGCTCTGTGAAGCCACAGTGCAGAGAGCCCTGAGCACATCCCAGCAGGTGCCAAACCTGAGCCAACACCTGGCTGGGGGAAAGAGCTTTTGTAACAGAATGGCAGCAGGGAAAGTCTTGGTGTTTCTTCTGCTTCAGAACAGGAAATTTTCTTACCAGCTCAGTTTCTGATAATTTTTAATTTGTTATTCTTTTTTTGTGCTGTAATTCTCTACTTCCATAATTTCAGCATACTATTTATAGATCTCCAAATCCCAACTCCCTGGTACATGCAGTTGAGAAATACTTCCTTCTCTTCAGTGAATATTAGGCCTTTACATAACATATGTGCATATCACTTACTTGCTCTAAATTTGGTCTCATCTGCTTCCACTCTGAAAATGCTAATCTGTGAACCATTTCTCCAAAATTCTTTCTGGAATTATTGGTGGTTGGCATTCCTATTGTGAGAGATCAAGGCACCAGAAGTTGTAGCTTTTGGGGGGGAAAAAGTAAAATTCCTTTGGAAGATGGCTCAGTCAGGAGCCCCAGTTTTGATTGCCACATCCTAAATGACAAACTAAGTGCAGTTCCCAGTTGTGCTGTGAGAGGGGCTGGGATGGGGCTTTGTTTCCCCTCAGAGGTTGGGTAACTGGCACATCTCCACGTGCGAGGGGATGTGAACACTGCAATATCATCAAACCCCATTTGGAAAGGAAATGACAATCCTTTTTGTTACTTTCATTGGTACTTTTACATGGCAGTTGCTGTAATTTAACGTAATTATATCTTTCACTGGGTTTTATCCTCCTATTGTACAGATATTGATGTTTCCTCCAATGATAGTTTTGATTGCAGCTCCTGGTTTTCTTATGGAGAAATTAATTGCTTACCTTGCTGCACCTCCAGAGATGTGACCCCCTCATATCCTTGCTGGATACTTTTCCATCTCATGCTCCTCACTGATGAAGCAGGGAGATGCCCAAACATTTCTATTCACACTCGCTCTGTCCCCTACTGGATTTTGCAATTGTCATGAGAATAGTAGCTCCTTGAATTAATCTTGTTCCTAGTCATCAAATTATTATAACTTAGTTTCAGCAAATACAGTAGCTACTCAAAAAACACATTACTTTGTGGAGCTGGGTGAAATATTGTGCACATACAGCAACTGCGACAAAATTTGCCACTTCACTGGGTTTGCAAAAAGGGAGAAACGGAGGAAGAAATCCCCCCCTTTTCTCCTGCTGTAATATCACTAATTACCTCATTATCAAAAGGCCATTCCATCAACAAAAATGTGCTTTTTGTACATTTTATGCGAGTGACCTTGAAAGTTCTATATGAAATGGAGGTTTTGTTGTACTTTTTTGGGACCAAAACCAGCAAATACCTGCTGATGCAAAAGGGAGTGGAGAAGGAACAGCTCCAGCTCCAGCCTGGAGCCAGCAGCAGCAATGCTGGAGATTCCCCCCAAGCTCAGTTAAATTCCTCTCATCTCTGTGTTCTTGGACAAATCCATCCAGGCTCCTCCAAACCCTGTCCCACTCCCAGTTCCTGCCTTCCACACTAAGTTATGTTAGGAGATCTTATGGGCACAAAATTCTCTTTTATTCTCTTTTATCTTTATTAATTGTATTTGAAGTGCCTGGTGGAGGCTTTCCAGGTACAGTGGTGTGTGAAGTAGTGCAGTGTTGCAGAAGTCCATTAAAGTGTGTTGATTCATGCTGGCTGAAGGACTGTCCAACTCCAGGAATTTCTGTCCATAGGGAATATTCCCTTTCCCAATTTCTCTGTGTGATTCCACTGCTGTTTCTGCTGCTGAGGAAAACAGTGTTTCAGAATCAAGCACCAAGAGAAAATGAGTGGTGTTTCCATCTGCTTTTCAGAACTGATCACCAGGACATTTCAGCTTCCTGGAGAAGAGCATTTGTAGCCATATCCCAGTGGGTACTCTAAGAAAAGCTAATAACTATTAGCTAAACTGAAAATATAAATCTCTTTTGTAAAAGAATTTACCTTTCTGAAGGGTCTAATGCAGATAGAATCCAGATGGTTCTTTGGGGCTTTTTGCAATTTCAGACCAAATTCATGGGATCAAGCTTTGCTCATGCCAAGGCCAGAC